>CAVLGW020000381.1:0-16467 GCA_963669155.1 Arbacia lixula
AGGTACCCCCAGTGCATCTATGACCCAAGTTAGGTTGTAATCCAAGCAACCCATGTGAAGTTATTTGTCAAAAGAGAGTCTTGCAGGTAAACTTTAACGTATGACCTCAAATGACCTTTGACCTTATCCTGTGACCTCCAACGGTACCATAACATGAAGGTACCCCCAGTGCATCTATGACCCAAGTTAGGTTGTAATCCAAGCAACCCATGTGAAGTTATTTGTCAAAAGAGAGTCTTGCAGGTAAGCTTTAACGTATGACCTCAAATGACCTTTGACCTTATCCTGTGACCTCCAACGGTACCATAACATGAAGGTACCCCCAGTGCATCTATGACCCAAATTAGGTTGTAATCCAAGCAACCCATGTGAAGTTATTTGTCAAAAGAGAGTCTTGCAGGTAAACTTTAACGTATGACCTCAAATGACCTTTGACCTTATCCTGTGACCTCCAACGGTACCATAACATGAAGGTACCCCCAGTGCATCTATGACCCAAGTTAGGTTGTAATCCAAGCAACCCATGTGAAGTTATTTGTCAAAAGAGAGTCTTGCAGGTAAACTTTAACGTATGACCTCAAATGACCTTTGACCTTATCCTGTGACCTCCAACAGCACCATAACATGAAGGTACCCCAAGTGCATCTATGACCCAAGTTAGGTTGTAATCCAAGCAACCTATGTGAAGTTATTTGTCAAAAGAGAGTCTTGCAGGTAAACTTTAACGTATGACCTCAAATGACCTTTGACCTTATCCTGTGACCTCCAACGCCACCATAACATGAAGGTACCCCCAGTGCATCTATGACCCAAGTTAGGTTGTAATCCAAGCAACCCATGTGAAGTTATGGATCATAAGAGAGTCTTGCAGGTAAACTTGAACGTTTGACAAGACGCCTCACCATTGCTGGCCTGCTGTATGACTGCAGCCTCCAGGATGAAGGTATCTGTGTCGGTGAGGTTCTGGTAGTCCTCGTGGTGAAGATGCTGGTTGCCAGGGTTATGGGTTAGGAGGAGGTGCGAGTCTCCGCACATCATCAGGAGGTCGACCAGCTTTGAGTCTCCATCGCTGAGCTGCCGGCAAGCGTCTGGATTTTGAGTACATGAGAGAAGAAGGATAACTGTTTTTCTAATAATATTTCAATGAGAAAACATTGTCCAAGGGAAATTAAACTTGTGATTTTTATAGACATTGTAGTCTTAACAGTTGAGCATGTGTTATCGTTGGTACAGTTCGTATACGTTCTACGGTTAAAACTGAAGTCACATTTGACTTAGATTCTCGTTCTACTTTCTTGGCTTCTTCGTCTTCTTGTTCTTGTTCATGTTATTGTTCTTCTTCTTCTTCTTCTTCTTCTTCTCCTTCTTCTTCCTTTTCTACTTCTTCTTCTTCTTCTTCTTCTTCTTCTTCTTCTTCTTCTTCTTCTTCTCCTTTTTCCTCTTTTGAAATTTTATATTTCATCCTTTCATAATCTGCTCCTTTTTAAGCCTAATCTTCGTGTTCTTTTTCGCTCCTTTCTTCTACATCTAAATATATGTTTACAATATACATTTTGCTTAGGTCTCTTGTGTTAATACTTTACTATTTAGCATGGGGTGTATGTGTGCAGATTTATGTGCGTGTGAGTATAGTAAGTACGTGTGTATGAGAGAGGAGAGTAATGGTGAGGAGTCCTCAGATTTTTCATTTTTTCATTTTTCAAGAATGATAAATTGTTTACTTCTTGTATGTGCTTATGATGTGAAAGTCAGAGGGGTAGTATTGGTAGAAGGGAGGTTGGGGGGGGGGGGGGGGGGGGCTTCAGTACCCCCGTTCAATCAGTCCGCCTGGTGCATATAGTGTTCCCGGGAAAGGAAGCCTTCAATTTCCAGGGTCAATACCTCAAAACCAAAGACGTGATTTGACAGAAACTCAATCTCGCCTGCTTCATGAATCACGTCTCCTCTCTGCACATTCAGGCTATTTTTCTTTTAATTAATGTAACCCCCGAAAAAAAAACCTCGGATGAAATACAGGAGGAATATAGCGAAGAGATCGGATGGGATCGTGCCCGTAGATGTCATCTGAGGCGGGTAACAACATTGACAAAGCTATTTTTACAGTAGTCCAAACTTCCATCGTAGACTGCTGATTTCTGGTCTGTCTTGGTATGTTAAGTACCCCTGTCATCATCAGCGGCTTAATTGTACATCCTCATTGGATTTTGGCTAATTAATCCACGGTCGGCACTAATTAACATGAAACTGACACCAGGCTGTTTTAGTTCATGTCCAGCAAGACTTTCGTGCCTGCTCGGCTGCGAGCTGTTCTGCCCTACTTTGACAAAAGGAAGCAAGTGACAAATCATTCAAATCTGGGTTATTGTTATTCTGAGATTGTACCCAGCATTCCCTACATACGGTCGAAATCTGGACAAGAAATATATATCTTGCTGCGTGATATTCAATCTAACATGATGTGGTGTTGCACTGATGCCAATGCAAGTGACAGACACATTTTGCTCATTTACAAGAAAAGTATCTATTGTTAGTTGCTTCCTTTTGTCAGAGTAGGGCAGTGTTAGTCTGGGGGATGAACCCGAAGTAGGAGGGCAGAGTATGAACAAGGCGAGGGAATGTGGCATGGTGAGAGTTGCGGGCTTAAAGGGATAGTTCACCTTTAAAAAAAGTTGGTTTCAATAAAAGCAGTAACACGAAAGAAACATAAAAGAGAACGTTTGAGGAAAATCCTTCAAAGGATAAGAAAGCTATGATCATTTGAAATTTAAATCTTGTGAGGTCACCTGCGAGATGCTCTCCATAATTATGCTGTGTACAATATAATTTCTTAAATGGCTCTTTTTCTGTTTTGACAACGGAATGATTTGTCTCCAAACAGGTATGTATATAAAAAAAACTTTATTCTAATGATGTATCAAATGTACAGATAAAAGGATGTATATCGTTTTAGCAAAAATGCACATTTCCGAAAAAAATGTACGGAAGAGCACCTCGCACGTGACGTCACAAAATCAAAATTTAAAAGATCATTACTGTCTTATTTTTTGACAGGTTTTCCTCAAACCTTCAATATGATGTTTCTTTCATGTGTCTGCTTTTATTGCAACGAACTTACTTTCAGGGTGAAATATCCCTTTAAGGGGTAAAAGGGGGGGGGGGGGGTGGTGGTCGAGCGCAAACACAGTCGGATACAGACACGAAACACATGAGAGAACAATGTACTTTATAAACATATAGGGGATTAACAGTTAACACTAGACTGAAGGCAGACAGACCCGGGAGAAGCTGGGGGAGGAGGGCGGAGGAACTGGGGGGGGGGGGCAGTTTATCGAATACTCGGCCAAAAAAGTGCCCCTCTAGCAGAGGTCATCGAGTTACTCTTGGGGCGATAATATTGCTCCTACAATCACGACCATGCCTAAAGAACACATTATCCCTTTGAAATGATGACATTGTGGCCCCTCAAATAGGCAAGCTGTTTCTTTTAAGAACGATAAAGCCCCTATCATGATCGTGAATAATGTGCCCTCTCTTTAGATGGAAACCGGTCCTTAAGAAATACAAGTGCCCATCCCGCAGTGATAACATCCTGCCCCCATACGACGAAATGATGCCTTATGAAGACGCTGGTATAATTGTGCTTTCGTTCGAAATGGATAACTCTCAAACTGTCATCCGAATGAAACATTATGATAACTGATGCATACCTACGTCTAGTATGTATTTGCGTGTGGGTATGTAAGGGTGACCGCGCCTTTATGTGTAACCCTCTCCCCCCCCCCCCCACCCCCCCCCCCCCTCCTCCCACCCTCACTCCCACCCCAGTTGGAAAACGAGGTGGCGAGGTGGGGGATGGATGCGGAGGGGGAAAGGGCGGAGCACACAGTCACGTCAAAGCACCCACTACACTTTCAGGGCGGGCCTGAACCTAGGTAACAAGCAGAATCAAATGAGGAAGGTGATAGAAATCCGGCAACATCTTGGGAAAATTAGTACTCCCATACTGTACTTTGAGTCGTTCGCTGCCTCCGTTCCCTTTACTTTGCTTGCACGCAGCTAGCAGGGGTGTTTGCGTGAGAGCGTAGAGCACTTGAGAGAAACTGATACAGGCGTTGCGAGGCGATTAGCAGCGATGCGTGACCCGCTGACTGGTGGGTCCTATCAAATCAAGCGCTCTCTAGCAAAGTCACGCTTTATAAAGTGTCTCCTTCTTCATCAACAGCATCCAGCAAGTGGCCCGGATGTTGGCTCTTGTGAAACCCTTGGTCGAAAGAGGTGAAGGAAGTCGCGCCAGCCCGGCCAGACGGCAGGTATGTGTTGTTAATTAGCGAGATTAAGATCAAGGCAGATTCGCGTTTCCGCTGCCGGCGCGACCCGCGCTTTTCATGTTTCATGACCGATCGGCAGACACGCAGACGGAGAGACAGACAAGAAAGCAAACAAACAGATTAAAGTATAAATTACCTCATAAACACCTTGTATGAAAAATCTATAGCGGATTGAAATTCAACACTGCAAGAATGAAAGGCAGACATGGCAGCCGGAGACGAAGGAAGAACACAATCCATAGGGCAAAGAGTGAAAGGTGGGGGTGGATGGGGGGGGGGGGGGGGCAGAGTGGGAAAAATACGACAGGTGGAGGGAAAGAAATAGAAAGAAAGAGAGGTACAGAGGGAGAGAGAGAAAGAGAGAGAGAGAGAGAGAGAGAGATGGGGGTTGGGGGGGGGGGGGGTAGACAGGAGAAGTTGAGGTGAAATAAAGGTCATGTACTGTCTCACTGTTTTGTTTCTGATTCACCTTTCTGATCGAGTCTTTGCGGTATTCAGAATAATCATATACCTTGATTGAGTTCACCTTTCCACACAGACCAAGCAAAAGGGTACAAAACAAAATATAATTATCAATCGACTAGCCAACGCTGATTCTACTTCTTTACCAACAGTGTATAGATGTAAGTCATCCGGTGTCTGTACATCGGTAACACGGAGAATCAAGTTCAAACTTGGCAGGTTTTATGCTTCCCGTTTTCACTCTGATTGATTTGATTTAATTTGATTTGATTGGGAAACATTAATTTTCGTTCACGCAAACAGTTTGTGACAAACCTGAACATTGAATCAAGTTTTAAAAGATAAATCATTTTTTTTTTTACATAAGTAAACATTGAACCATATAAAAAATAGTTTTGACATCACCGAATAGTAATCATGGTCATTTACTTTATATGTGACATATATTTAAGTGTTACAACATAATTACAAAACATTATTATATGTTGAAATCAATCATTTTGAAGGCGGTGATGATTTTTAGAAGCTTACACTTGCGACCATGTTTTCTGCACAAAGACACATGGGAGGAATAGATGTGGGAGTACCTGCATTTAATCTGGGACGGTGACGCGTTATGTTTGTTTCAAAGTCAGGACATACGACATCAAAATATCATTGACATTTATCAAAAACATATTCATTTATTCATATCAGAGTAAAGAATTTTCCTGTTATTGCTATAAGCTTGATAGGTTCATCCCAGCCTCTCTCATGCATTCAAGAGGCCGAATAAGAACTTTATCATCATCATTATCATGATTATGTATTATTTTCTATTATTGTTAGAAATCATTTCTTTTTACTTTAAATCATATAATTATTATTTTTAGTGTCGTTATCATCAAATATAATTGTCATTTTCGTTACTGTCTTGAAGCACTGTGTTCATGTTCAAATAATCGCATGAATGTTACAAAGTCAACAACATGAGCCTATGCACTCCCCTACAACCAGTGACTAGAAACAATGTACATGCATTTATTATCATAGGTAAAATTTGATAACATAATGGTCACTTGGAGGATAACTATTCTTTTCCTATAAATATTTTTCAGAAAATTGAAAATAGTAAATTAAAATGTAGTTGTATTCTTTCAGGATATTTGACCCATTTATGAGATGAAAAGGGAAATAAAAGACTGAAAAGAGGAACGATGGAATTCTACTTTATTTCATGAGAGAGAGAGAGAGAGAGAGAGAGAGAGAGAGAGAGAGAGATAGACAGACGGACAGACAGCCAGACAGACTGAGACAGAGAAAGAGAGACAGAGGGAGAGAGAGAGAGAGAGAGAGAGAGAGAGAGAGAGAGAGAGAGAGAGAGCAAGAACGATATAGTTGAAACAAGAAAGAAAGTACACTCGATCACGGTGCTATAGAGGAAGGCTGAAAAGGAGCCGAGGTAACGCTCATTACCATATTCGTCCATGCCAGCGGCCCAGCGTGACCCCGCCTCGCCAGTCGCTGTGACCCCTCAGTCACTCGGGGCACCCGTTTTTGATATTTCCACCAGAGCTGGTAGGGGACCGCCATTGAGCATCTACATAATCTCTCTTTCTCTCTTCTTTTCTCTCCTTTTCTCTATATGTTCTTCACTCTAACTTCTCTACTATCTTTCACCCTATGTATGTATCCTTCTCTCTCTCTCTCTCTCTCTCTCTCTCTTTCTCTCTCTTTGCCGCCCCGCCCATCCCTTTTCCATGCATTTTCTCCCCTCCAACCGTTCCCCCTCTCTTTCCCCCCTTTTCTCTTTCTGTTTCTCTCTTTCCCCACGTCTTTCCCTTTTCCCCTCCCCTCTAATCTCTCCCTCTCCCCCTTCTCTCTCCCCTCTCTCCCATCTCTCTCTCTCTCTCTCTCTCTCTCTCTCTCTCTCTCCCCCCCCCCCCCTCTTCCTTTCCTCCAGGCCCACTTAAATAAGTAGCCGTATGTGTGATAAACCCCGTCCGACTGCGTGAAATCCAATGATAATTGTTTATTTTACTTTGGCATTGAAACGCCGCGCTGTCGTGAGGGAGTAATTCAATAAAGAGATAAGCGCTTTTCCTTGTGCGTGTGCGCGTCGGACAACCCCTCCAAGCACTCCCGTCTACTCGCCATGGTGTAAAAAGCTGTTATAAATACCCTTCTACGTTCCACACACACCTTTAACCCTTACTGTGCCAGAAAAAATGCTGCTCTATGGGATTTGCGTACACTACTGATGACAAAGTGCATACATAGCACATGAAGGGGTATTGCTATAATGGTATAGACAACCAATGACATCTTCTTTCTGTTTCATATTAAATGACAAAGAAAGTGCTTTCACCGTAATTTTAGTCACAAATCCGGATACATGGCAAGCCTACTAAGCTTTCTACTTAAGTAGAGCGTTGATTTTATCCTGTCGTAGGCGAAAAGGATGGCACCTCGCTGCTTACAAACAATACTTGCTTTGAACTCAAGTGCTTCTCTACCTGATTAAGAAGAATTTCAGATATTTTACTGGGTATCCTATCTTTCCTGGATGCGGAAGTATCATTCTTTAAAGTTAATCTACCCCCTGTCTGCGGTCTCCATTGCCGAGTGAGTGGAGAAAGAGAACTGTGTCACCAGCCCACTAAATAATTGATAAATAAATTAAATAATATGATACACACAACATGATGTACCTAATCAGTTCACACATTGATATCGAAATGTAAACTCTAATAATGTCTCGATCAAGAGAGAGAGAGAGGGAGAGAGAGAGAGAGAGAGAGGGAGAGAGGAGGGGGGGGGAGCTGTGTGTGTGTGTGTGTGTGGGGGGGGGGGTGTTGGTGATCATCTATACATTATAGACGGGGAGAGATGAGGGATTAAAGAGATAAACAGAGAGGGGGAATTCGAGAGAGATAGAGTCAAGGGGGGGGGGTAATATAGATATATAGTTCGATATAAATATAGAAAGAGAGAAAGGAAAAGAAAAAAAGGAGGAGAAGACAGTCAGAGGGAGAGAGAGAGATGGAGAGAGAGAGAAAGAGAGAGGTACAATGTAAGATGGACATGAGAAAGAGACACATAACAAGGCTCCTCAAGACAACCCTTCCCCCACCATTAGCCGTCTACATGACACCCCACTCCTTGACACCACCCCGCGGACAGAAACTCCCGCGCTTCGCTTTCACCGCCCCGTGTACGCGCGCGATGCATGCCGGGATACCGCACCACAGCGCCGTACAAGCACAGAATATAGCTATCTACGGAAGATGAGTGCGTGTGAGGGTCACTCAAATTAGATATGATAGGGTGTAGGGGGGCTTGATGGTGCTGTAAGTACTGTATGCTGGGTGACAGGTTGGAGGATATTGGGGAGAGGCGAGGATAGGGTAGGTGAGAGTGTACGTAGAGGAAGGGAGAGTGAGAGAGAGAGAGAGAGAGAGAGAGAGAGAGAGAGAGAGAGATTAGGGGGGGGGGGAGATCAGAGATCTGACTTGACACAAGGAGTGACCAGGGAGGAGGAGGAGGAGGAGGAAGAAGGAGCGCTATAGAGATGACAACACGCAAGGGAACCACGGCAGGAGAGGCCAGTGTGTGAAGGAAAAGAAAATACTAAAATCACAAGATGAGGACAGGAAGGAAATGCGAAGAAAATATGACGTGATTTCAAAACGAGCGGGATCGCAGTATACCTGATCAGATTTCTGGTGTGAACTATTTCTATGTTTCAGATTAAGTACTGCTCTATGGGAATCGTGTGTAGGATACTTGTGAATAAAGTCACACGTGACAAACAAAGAGTTCATCAACAAACGGTATGTCGCCGTGTAGTGTGTCATTCTGAACATGAATAAATACAATTTAAACAGCTACTGTAGATGTTACACCACACACATGTTATGTACATGGTGCGTGGATATCTATATTTATGTACTGATTGGCACCACGAGAGGAACAGAGCAGGAGTCACACAGCCAGCCGTTGCTAGAGGGCTCGAGGCACCTAGCCGCTCCAGGCCTTTTCAGAACCTGCCCCGGGAAAGCTACGACAGAAGCGGGTACGCTGTTCCGGCCCATTGCACGCGCCAAACGGAAAGAGCAGCTGCAAAGCTCGTACTGACTGACTGCGGTATGAGACTGAAGTATACACACACACACACACACACACACAACACACACACAAACAAACACACACATAGACATACACAGTCACGACGGAGAATAGAACACGAGGGGATCTCATGCAACGGGGGGAAAGGATAGGAGGGATGATTTTCAACGCCTCATTGATTCGATGACAAACCCATGAATGGAATGAAAAATGAACTCATCTGCATAAGCCCATTATGGAAAAAATGGAAATTGGGAAAATACAGTGCGTCCCTTGTACTGCCTCTGCAATTGACGATTGCGCCCGCGTACAATGCGGGTAGCATGTGATGAGGAGAAGGTCCACAGCGATGCGAGAACCGCAACAAATCTCTTTTCTCATACCGACGTAAATACAGTTTCGTGCTCAATGAAGGGGTGAACTTGATTAATGTATGAAAGCTTGGCATTCGGGATGCAAATGCTATTTCTTTCTGGCGAATTGAATTGGATGAATGGTGAGCTACAATAATGTTTGCTTAATCTTGCCTGTCCTGACCCTTGGCCCATAAAGTTTGAACCCGTGTTGTTTCTCTTTACAACAAGCAACCATCCATTGTCAAATCATGTGATTTGAATTTATTCTTCCCTTGATAAAACGCTGACGAGGTTTGAAAATATATCGGCAAAAAGCAGTCTTTACTGTAAAGACATATCACGTGTGCCTTACGCTATATGTTCTTTATGATCTGAATGGTACCAGCTTGCTCATGGTTAACCTCCATTAACATATTTATATGTATGTTTCCGTTTCCCTTGTGTGAACGATCATAATATTTTGCAAATATTTTGTTGCTCTTTAACAAAATGGTCAAGTGTCGAGACTAGTACCTTGTAGTTATTCAACAAACATACCTCCGTATGCAGATATACGTAATAAAAGTGAGCACATTCTGGTAATTAATCGTAGACAATAAATACGTTTATCTACTCAGACTGACAACGACTGTTTACTCTTTTTCGTCACCCTTTAACGATATCTTCACGTATAAGAGGATAAAATTCGATACTTACATTTTCCATACGCAACTTCGATGTTAGGTTTGTTCAGATATTCCTTGCCATCACGGCCATAGGTAGCAATACGTTAACGAACAACCATACCGTATCCTAGAGATCATAGGTGGAGCACTTTTATTTATTTACTCAACATTTTTTCTCTTTACATGGTAGTCCCATCAGTAAGCTTAAACTGTTCTCCCTTGTGGCAATGTGTACAAATATTTAACAACACAATACTTAATGACATGAGCATAGCTAACACAAAATGATGCTTATCATAAGGCTACATAGCAATAGGGCAACAAAGATCAATTAAAAAAAAAAACTTTCAGTTACACAAGAGTATCCATGTCGCTATACGTATTGTACAAGTGAAACAGCATGATCCTATTTACTATAGCCAACAACAAATAATATAGTTGATAGTCAATATAGTTATACATCGCACTGGTACAATTACCATGTTAACTCTTTCTCTTCCAGCCTCCCAAACTGCCTTATATGGAACTGATATGTGTCTCCTGTGATAAAGTGGCCCGATGACGCATAAAAAGTTAATGTTGATGAAGTGATTATATTATTCATTGCACCTATTATGTGAGACGTCGACCTCGGTGGTGGAATTCAGTCACCATTGTCTTTGAAAATTTCGTTGAATTCTGAAAAATCGTAAATAAATGATTGCTCAAATAAACAAACATTGTATATAATGTTTTTCCTTATTGTCTCCAATGATATCCCGCTCCTAACCAGTATCTCTTGACTTTATGTAATACCATAGTGTATTTCAAGATCAAAGTGTATTTAAAATTCAGATATAACCGTAAGCGCATATTATAATGTAATGGATATTTACATTGTTAGATTCCTTTTCTTTTTCTTTCTTTAAATCATTTTTTCGTTTTCTCAGTCCTATTCTTAATTTCTTACTTTTTGTTTTCTACTCCAGGTGTTTGTTCTAGTTCTCTTTCATTTGTATGTCGTGCTATCACTATAATTTCATATCAATTGATGGCATTTTAGTTTTCACGAATGACCTGTAGACATCTACTCAATTCTTAAACGCTCTCTGTATAATTTACTATAGGAATGTCACGGTAAGAAATTGGGAGATTGTGCTTGGTTATGTTGCGCTTGTGTGTATAGGTTTGTGTGTTTGTTTGTGTGTGATTTTAAGAAGGTTGAATGGAATATTGCCACAAATAGGAAGTGTCCTTACAATCTACAGGGCATTCTTCTTGAGAGACCTTTAGGATGTATTTCATCATCATTACCTTCAGCATTTCATCCCCATGCCCATCACCATTATCATCTATGTACCATCAGCATCACTGTTGCCATGGTTACAAGCATCATCGTCATCACTGCCATCACCATTATCACCCCTTATCCACTATTTACAATCACCATATATAATCGACATCACCATTGCAATCATCATCATTATCCTTATTATTATTACCATTATCATCCCCATTCTCATTTTACATATGACAAATGATCTTTATCATCAACATCACAATTGCAATCATCATTAACATTAACATTGTCATCCCCATTTTCATTTCAAATATGACAAAGGAACTTTGCTATCATCATCGCCATTGGAATCTTCAGCATTACCATTTTCACGATATCATCATGATTATTATCATATATTTTAACTATCAACATCATCATGGTAATCATCATCATTATTATCACCACTATATCAGCCCCTTTATCTTTATTATAGCTGTACCATCAACACAACTACTGCAATCATCACCATTATCATTATCAGCATTATCATCCTCATTTTCATTTAAGATATGACAAAGAATATTTACCATCAACATGATCATGATTGCAACCAAACTCATGCCTTTCAACATACTTGTTATCATCAAATCAACATTATAATCATCATTATTGTCTACATCATTACCATTATCATGCCCATTTTTACTTCAGATATGACAGAGAATCTTTTCCACAAAGTTTACTCTTGCCATCATCATCATTACCAACAACACTATATCATTCCTATTATAATATCTTAACCATCAACATCGCCATTATAAGCAGCATCTTTACCACTTTATCATCCCTACTATCATATCTTTACCATCAACATCACCATTGTAACCATCACCATTACCATCACCACTATATCATCATTATTACCATATCTTTACGATCAATATAAAAATTTCACTCATCATCATTGGAATCACCATTATATCATCCCTATTATATCTTTACCGTCAAAATCACAAATATAATCATCATCATTATCAACATCATTATCTTTATTATGCCCATTTTCATTTCAGATATGACAGATAGTCTTTTCCATCAAGTTCATCCTTGTCAACACCATTACCAACAACACTAAGTCATTCCTAACATAACTACTTCACCATCAATATCGCCGTTATAATCATCACCATTATCATTACCACTGTATCATCCCTGTTCTCATATCTTTACCATCAACATCATCATTGTAATCACCACAATTACCATCACCACTATACCATCTTTATCACATCTCTACCATCAACATCACCATTTTATTCGCCATCATTAACAACACTACATCATCCATATCATATCATTTCCATCATCATCACCATCATAATCCCATTATCAACTCTGCTTTGATAAATCATCTTTACCATCAACATCACCATTGAAATCATCATCATTACCACCAGCCCTACATCATCCCTATTATCATACCTTTACCATCAACATCACCATTTTAATCAGCATAGTTTCCAACACTTTATGTTATTATATCATTACAATCATCATCACTATCATCATTTCCCTTATCAAGTATGATAAAGAATCTTTACCATCAATATCACCACCATTATCATCCCCAGCAACATCGACGTAATCATTGCCATCGTCATAATCACACCGTAATCATAATTAGGCTGAACAATATAATATTCCTTTCCCAGTTTATGAACAACATTATTGTTATTGTTCACATTTTCAGCCATATATATTTGTTTTCATATTAACATCGTTTGTGTTAGAATTATCGATGTCACCATCACCACTGTTTTCAGCATTGTCATTATCATTGTACGTCATCAACGACGTGATCCTGACCACCGCCGTCTCTAATACCATTATCATCATATTCGTGGTCATTTATAGATGTTATCGTCATCATTATACTAACCCTTTTCTCGTCATCATCGTCGTCATCATCATGATTTCGTCTCAATTTCCATCATCATCATCATCATCATCATCATCATCATCATTATCCTCATTATCATCATCATCAGCAGTTTGATAACATAAGATAGAGATGTATGATAATGACAATCATAAATAAGATTGATATGATGGACGCCATAGAACATAATCGTAGAAGGTTTACCATACACGATTCAGCTACCTACCTGCATTATAAACAAATTCTTTCGTCGTCGATGGTGGTTTGTGATACATTATTCCCTCATCGTCGACCACGATGTTTGTCTACGGTCCACATGTTCCTGTATTACCTCACGACACAGTCATCTTCTATACGCGCCTAATGGGTGAACGTCGAGACGGTACGCGAAGCCTTCTCCACGACGCAAACGACTACGGTCTCTGTAAAGAGCTAAAATCAAACCTCTCATCTCAGATACTTCTCTATAGAATGTAAATTTCTCCTGAAATCAATCCCAGTCGTCCATGAGATAACATTAGAAGAAGAAATTCACAGAGCTTCATGCAGCTATCCACACAGTACTGGAAAGTACATGTGAATATGCCTGTTGAGAGCGACTCGAAACGAGGTGATGTTTCGAAGTATCATAGATTCGGGAAACCATGCCGAGTACTAGGAGGCAAGATGTTATCGAAATCGCATTCAACCACCGACACAAAAAAGGTTATAATGGAAAGCCCGTGCATGGATTGTAACTGAGGAGGGTTGAGCAGTGGATATTATAGACCAGAGTGCATTTTTTGTGCTCCTTTTCATTCGTCGGTTATTGCCCCCCGAAATGGCTTAATGAAATGACCGGGTTTTGGCCTTTCACACTTGACCCCCGCGAGTTCCTCCCCACTCCTTGATCAATCCGTTTTCGTTGGGAGCGCGGGGAGCCGGCGCGGTCCCACCGCCGACGCGCTGGTGCTGGATGGCAAGGGTTGCCTGCATGGCTCGGGGGTAGAGTCGCAGTAACGAATTGTACATCGAAGAGAAGCAGCTAGAAAGACGCAATAATGTATCATGAATCCTGCTCCTTATATTATGTCTTTAATCAGTGAATCACTGCCATTTTGTTATACTCAATTTAATTTATCACATGGACTTTGAATAACACGGAACCTCACTTACGGGATAAAGCAAGGTTCGGCAACAAACTTTCGAATACATACAGTGAACCACACAGTCCAACGTTCCTGTATGTAAATTTGTATTTAAGCTAGTTTGTTGTTGCTGGTGTTGGGAACATTAATACATTTTTAAATGGCACAAACACTGATACACTTTACACACTTTACATAGTTGTCAAACAAAACAACACTTCTTTAAGAAAAAAAACACGTTCATAGCATTGTCGGGCCAATCCACACGATTACATCTTTACATTTCTTTATGTGTCATGTTGCACACGTGATACTGTTGCTTATTGCTCCGTTTGGTATTATAGCAATAGTCATTAAAACCCCTTACAACTTTATGTTCCATTGTTACATTCCACAACGATTCTACACATATCATATACAGCAGGAGTTTATGCCGTTATGTGGCACACAAACGGTTAAAGTTTGTCACGAATATCGTCCAAAATAAATCAATGCATTAATGCGAACAATTGTTTCCTTCGGGCAATTGGCTATTGTATTGTGTGGATTAAATAAAGAAAACAAACGACCAAGGTGTTTTGAAATGCTTTTTGAAAATATGACGGGCCTCAGTTTTCACTGTTATCTTCTTGACCAGATTCCGAGCAACACTGATTACTATGCAATAAATGCTTAAATGTCTATGTGTTTTGTACGTTCTTAGATGCCCTGGCAAGGAAATTGCAAAAGAAATGTGTGATTTGTTTTAGATGCAGAATGGGGCATCTATTTGGTATGAATTATATATAACTTTACATTGCAACATTATGATTATATAGACTTACGTGTAAAAGGATAGCTGAGAGTTTGGAAGCTTCGAAATTGTAAGTTGACGTTGCAACCTGGACTCTCATATGTTCTCATATCTTGTCTACAGTGTTACTCAACTACACAGAATGACCCTATGTTTTATTCCATTCCATACAAAGATACAAAGTTACAAAGTTTGCAGTGCTTAATTTTAGGATGGCATTTGGTGTATTAAAGAGTGCTATCAACCCACCCAATTCATTATTGGTCACCTAAAGCGATACTATTCTCCCTCTCCCCCTTCCATATATACATACCCTTCCCCCTTCTGTCTCACCCGTTATGCTAACACATACCATTTATGGGGGGTAACAAGCTCGTTTGAATCATAATCTATTATATAACATGATCTTAAAGTATGGAATTCCATTCCGAGACATAGTACAAGTCTGCCATTTTGCAATTCATTCAAGCACTCAGTTAAAGACAGCTTGATTAAAACAAACACCAACTAAGATTATTACGGGTCACATTATTTTGGTTGGGTTCACGATAAAATACCAAATATGAGTGATCATTGCTAATATTTTCACATTATCTTTACTTTAATTATATCATTCAAGTGTACATGTAATCTTTATGTATATATTTGTTTTTTGTGTTTTTTTTTAAATTTTTTGTTGTTTTTCTTCTCCTGTTTGTATTTTGTATGTTACATGTTTAAAGGGTTAACCGGCCCTCACATGTGCTTGCACCTTCTCGGTTAGTCCTCGCATTTTATTGCCATTGTAATGATCAATTATTGAGTGTATGTACGTTTTTCATGCGAAATAAACTTGAATTGAATTGAAGAATCTCTTGCTTACGTACTCGTATAACAAGTCGAAGTCGTCAGTCATATACCTGTACCTGCCCAATCTAATCCATGTTTATGTTTCTCTCGCTGTGTCCTATCGCAAAGGTGATACCATTGATAATTGTCCCTCCTTGTTTTAAGCAATTTCCTTAACAATATGTGACTCTTTATGCGCCACTTTAACTTTTTTGTACAAACACATTTTGTCAAATCATATACAGTAATATATGAAATGAAATGTATATATCACACACAGGATTAACGTTTGTTATGGATAGCGCCCCCCCCCCCCTAAAAAAACAAACAAAAAAGAACAAAAAAAAAAAGACTTCATAATTGGAGCAAGTTAATGTTTTCAGTCATTACAATTTCCTTATCTCTATGTGTATAAGTTTTTCAGTGTATACCCACGAGGCTTCTATGGGCGTAGATTCTTGTTAGGTATCATGTATGTGTTACTGTTCCATTTTTACACAAGCAATACATACACATCATATACATCAGCAATTCACGTGGCACCCAATAGGGTGAAAGTTTTCCATGAATAGCCGTGTCCAAAATAAATTGATAGGAGCAA
>CAVLGW020000382.1:0-16362 GCA_963669155.1 Arbacia lixula
TACTAATTTTATCAAAATAGGGTTTCTTTGTCTTTCTTTCTCTCTCTTTCAGATGATCAACTATGTCATTCCACAAAGGTTTTGGGAGATTTAAGAACACTGAGTAGAAATCGGGAAAAGCAGCATGATGGAAGATGAAATTTTAAGAATATATTTTCATGTTAATCAGATATTTTCTCTTTCTTTCTCTCTCTCTCTCTCTCTCTCTCTCTCTCTCTCTCTCTCTCTCTCTCTCTCTCAGGTGATTCATTATGACACACATTTGGAGTAATTAGTAATTATATCACAAATCCTCAAATGTTAAGGATTTTAAGGATTTGTGATCTTATCACTTATTACTACAATAGATTGAAATGAATCAACCCATGAATCAGAATAATCACAATCACACACACACACATATATCAAAGCAAAGATTAGATTGATTGTTGAGCTTACTTTGCAGGCATAGTTTGGTCTGTCGATGGCCTCATCTCCGATGTAGAAGTCTAGATCCTCCACTCCCCGCCCCATCCTCCTGGCAGACTGGTCGCCGACCTTCGCTGATTCTTTGATTGCTATGGCTGTATAGACACATGAGAACACACAACCCATCATCATTCATGTGCTCTGCAACCACCTGGTGCAAAGGGATGCTTACTCATACCGCATATAGGGTGAAATCGTCACATAACGCACTGCTTAGCCACATTCAAATTTTGTTTGCAGTCATGTCTGGTTCTGGGTCCCGTTGCGTAAAACTTACCATTGATAGTAACTTTGCTACCAATGGCAAATTATATGGAAACCTTGAATTTGATTGGCTGTTGAGCATTGTTACCATGGTAGTTACCATTAATGGCAGAGTTACCATTATTTGTAAGTTTTATGCAACAGGGCCCTGGTCTAGTGTACTGGTATATGAGACTGGAAACGGACATGACAGTAAAAATATCTGGATGGTGCTGTGGTGTGCATTATGGGACGGCATTCCCTATCCCATATAGGGAATAACATCACATAATGGTATGGAGAATTTATCCTAAAAGAGTGTTGCATTATAAGAACAAATCGCAATAAAATGAGAAAAGTGAGAAATTCTAAGTTTTAAGTTAGAGGGTATAAGTAGTAATTTAGATTCTTGATTTTGTGTGTGTAAGAGTACTAAAGCAGAAGAATAAATTCAATCACATCTACACTAAAGATATCATTCATTATAAGACATCCGTATCTCGGCACATCTTCTCCAAATTAGTCATTATAGGTGAAGAATTTTGGCAGATACGGAATATGTGTGCTGCTGCCAAATTTATCAGCTTGATGTACGAATTTATTGCCTGAACTGTGAATGCAATGGGTAGATTCATGCAAGTTTTCAAGTGTCTTGACATGATGCTCTTTAGGCTAAAGCATCGTGTTTCATGCTGAACTGGACAAAATATACCATGGTTTAAAACTGCGGCTCCTTCCTCTTCCCTTTCCCTTTACCCAATGCCAATTCCTTTGAGCTGTAGTCTGGTAGTGTAGGCCTAGGAGCTCTGCTGAAGAGAATTCTTACCTGAAGGAATGATGAATTGTGGTTCTGTGTTTCCAGCATAACCCAGCTTGCAATACCTAGGACAAATAAAGCCAGAGAAACATGACTTTCTCAATCAACAACATTTCGCACACTTGTTTTGGGGGAAATAATATAAATTGTAATGAAACTTTGGGCTAGGGCATATCAAATGCTCTACATCAGGGATTTTGGAGACAATTTCTTTTTACTTGCTTTATTGGAGGTTAAGCGTGAGATTTTTTTATGTCAGCATGAGACAGTGAGAATTGGGTGAATTCTGTGACACAGTGCCAGTTTAGTGACTTTCTCACTCATGCCAATGGAAATGCAATGCGTGAGAGTTGGCGGCCCCAACGTCACGTCACAGGCCTGAAAATGATGTGACTGTCATACTCAAGACTCTACATTAATTCTTTTCTGAATCACTTATATGAGGTTAAAGCTAATGTATAGTCTACAATGTTGTTCTTTTTCTTTCAATCTTGGTTCTGCTCAATGCCAATGGATTGGATGTGGGACTACGGAAAATATGGATGGTCAATGGGAGTTGCCCACTCGACAAGAAGACCTGACCTAAACTTCAAACGAATTTAAACATACTTAGGGAATGAACGCGACTTTACTTACCCTGTGCCGGGATCGATAACACATGCAGGCAACCTGCCAGCCATTTTGAGAGAAAATTGACCTGCAAACACCAGAAAATGCTACGTTTATAGAAGGTTGGGCCGGCCTTCGCTCAACAAGGAACTAACCAGTCTCGGATCAGAGGCGGAAGATGCAATACATACACATGCACATGAATGCATAGTGCATTATAAGCATAGCAGTGAAGTGAAGATCGCTTCCTGAATGTCCATATTCTAACATAGGTGGCGCTAGACAGACAGTCACAAAAGTTCGAGATTTTTTTATTAGGGATCGAGCAACGTGGCGCGTATCTGCTTGCCCAACAAAGCAACACGTACCATGTTGCTCCCGTTTGAAACTGAGTGGCCAAGCTATGTGTTTAATGGGCTCTGGTCACAAACGAGCCACACAACAGCACGGTATTGGATCAAAATGGCCAAGAACTAATTAACTAAAATAAAATAAACTAATCGAAGCTAAGAGTTGTTTTATGTATTTCCGTCATTACATTCAAGCCAAAAGAAACAGATGAAATAAAGAATGACACGCCAAATTTTGAGTTTGTCAATATATTCTAGTCTTCAAGCTTATGTCAAATTTCCTAATATAGATATACATGTATTACTTTGTTATCAATGTGGTATTATTAGAAACAGGTAGGCTAACATAAATATATTCCAATTTCTTTTATTGTAATTATTAATATCATATAATGCAATTGTTTTTCAATGCCTATTGTGATACATTCGGCAATGAAACTATTGTATGCATCGATACAGTAGTTTATCCTCATTTTTCTCAGAAATGTTGTGCTGAAAGAAAGCGACCAATGAACCTATCTTGGGGAAATGCAGTGATGTGGAAATGACAATAATCTAATGAATAAGACAGGCGTTTAGGCTCAAACTATTTGTTTTATTTCTTTTTCGTACTGTAGGCCTGGCTTTCTTCGCGATTAACAGTTGAATATCGTATTACAGAATCGCGACTGTGATTGTTTTCAAACAAAATTCATCAAACATGACAAACATCACAACAAAAGTACAAAGCAGATGTTGAGTTTTATCGATATAATTATCATGAAGAGTTTTGAGTAGGGGTATTTGAAGGAACGGTGCCCCGTTGCATAAAACTTACCATTAATGGTAAATCTGCCATCAATGGTAACTACCATGGTAACAACGCACGACAACCAATCAAATTAAAGGTTTCCATAGAAGTTGCTATTGACAGCAAAGTTACCATCAATGATAAGTTTATGCAACAGGGCCCTGGTGTGAAAGGGGAGTTGGGGATTCCGTAATAATCGATAGGAAATTCAACCCTGAAGTTACGTTGGCTTAAATAAAAGCAAGCGAAGTGAAGTGAAGGTTTGAAACAAATCGGTCCAACGATATAAGAAAGTTATGAATTTCTTAAGTTTTAATTCATAACTTGCTATTCTTTGACAGGTTTTCGTCAAACCTTCACTAATATGTTGCTTTCATTTTTTCTACTCAAATAAAAACCAACTCACCTCCAGGGTGGACCTTTCCTTTACATCCTAGTCACACTAGAGGCGGAAAAAGCCGGAATGCCGTCGGAATGAAAATTCTTGGCACATTCCTGACTGGCTGCATTCTGAGTGCAATCGGGTCCATTCGGGTCCATTCTTGTGTCCGGCCTGAATGTTTTGCTCATGCTCAAAACTTTCGAGGTGCATTCGAACTGGAAAAATATCGAACGGCATTCAAAGCGCAGTCCAACAGCACTCTGACTGCATTCCAAATATTCTGACGACATTTCAACATATTCGAAACATTCCGATCGCATTCATGGGAGAATCGAATCACATAAAAGCATGGCTAGCTGTTGCTGCAACGTCAGTCAGCATTGAGGAGCATTGAGGTGATGCCGCCAAGAAAGATCAATTCGAAATTCCCTCCCGAAATTGGCTCGACTTTTGAACATTTTTCATTCCGGCTGGTTCTGCTTCATTCCTGCTGATTCCGAATAAGTGTGACGGGGGCTTTTAGTAGAAGTCTTATTCCCCCCTCCCTGTACACTTGTATTAGACTCCCTTCCTTTTGATATGACAAATTCCGCCATTTTCCTGTCTCCGTCTCTTATTCCATATCTCATCTTACCTTCTTTCTTACCTTTTTATTTGTTCCTTATTTCCATCTTCCTCTTGCATGTTCTTTTACCCTAAGTGCCTCTCAACCCCTCTCCATGTTCTCCCCATATCTCCCCGACCAAACCCTTTGCACTCACTTTCCTCTGTCAGTTTCTTGTTACTTTCTTTCTTTCTCTGTATCTTTCTTCTTTGTCTTGTCTTGCTTTCTAATTGCCCTCTCTCCCTCCCTCCCACTCTCTCCCTCCCTCCCCCCTCTCTCTCTCTCTCTCTGTCTGTCTGTCTGTCTCTCTCTCTATATATATACATATATATCTTTCTCCCTCTTTCTCTTTCTTTCCCATTTTCTCTCTATATCTCTTGCATTATCAATTATGCTGACATTACTGCAAAAGTGACCGGCAATACATTATAGATGTCGCTCTACGAAGACCCTCCATTAGAACAGTGGTCATCCAAAAGTATGATTTAGTCAATTTTATTATGTGTGTTAATATACTCTACAATAACAACTCAACAGATAAGATTAAACAATATAGATTCCAGCACTTTGATTGAAAATGTGATTTATTTCATAGATCCATTCAGTAAAAAATACATGTAGTTCGAAAATTGTACATCACGATCAGAATACAATTTTGTCACATAATAAGGAAATGATACACATAATATGGAAATGTTACAATGGGCACTCAAAACATGAAATATGTCAAAGGAAAGATGCGTAAACGAAAACACTAAAATGATGATTATTGAACAAAATTACTACTAAATTATGTAAAGTAAACAAAGGTACACGACTCTGACCAAGTAAGTTAAACACTTATATTATTCGGTACAAAATGTCGCAGCGAAATGTTTTAACTCCCTTTTTAGTATCTTATAATTCATGAAAAAAAAATGAAAGTACAGTAAATATCAGTATAAATCGTTCGTTTTAAATGATGCATTGTACTGAATTCAAGAAGAAATAATTGTAAGTGAACCTAGAAGAAGGCATACTTCTAAAGCAATGCTGAAAACTCTGAAATATTTTGTTTATAGCTTTAATTCAATTATTAGAAAACAGAACAGTTACAGCTACATTGAAAAATAACAACTTGTGCTATGTATTATTGTAACTATTTATAAAAGAAAAGAGCATGTAGAATATAAACATAATGAACAAAACAATAAAGTCACGACTATGATCCGTGTCATCTTTGGTCACGGTATATGCTACACGACTTTGAGTTTAATGGATGGATGGATTGATTTATTGTTTTATCCTCATCATCACCATTATCATCATCATCATCATCACCACCAACACCACCACCACCATCATCATCATCATCACCACCAACACCACCACCACCATCATCCTCATCATCATTATCATCACCATCATCATCATCATCATCATCATCATCATCATCACCATCGTCATCATTTCACATTGACAATTTGATTAAAGGGGTACATGAATACACATTTCACAATACCATTAACAAACAGTCAGAGATACGTTACGACTCAGTAATGTAAACATATTATTGTTAACAAGAAAGCAGAATCATAGTTAATTACGATTCTGATGGGAGATGCTTCAGTGCTCTTGTTAACAATTTAACTACATGTACATTGTAATCACATAATCGAGAAGGCAGTACGAGGTAATTTGAGGCATAAACAGGGAATGTACGTTATTTTCCAGAATTAGTCTCGTTTTTCCCTTATATTCACATTTTTCCGTCATTGCATAAAAGGAAATGAAATAAGTCATTGGTTGACAGCAAAAATATAATTTGCAGTCTATCGTCACATTTTTGTACCACTGGCACAATCACAATTTGACCCCACCATCCAACCAAGTCAATGGAATCCGGCATCTGGGCGTGCAGAAGGAGATTGCAGGCACATCCCTTTCCAGGTATGCATTTTTACTTTCATTTTTTTGTGTACTCAATCGTTGAGTGTGAAAAACAAGGAGATAGGAGGTGCGTCTGATACAGTGATAGGAGAAGACATATCCATTTTCTATCCCCACACACCTCTATCATGCAGATAGCGAAAGACATTCATTACCCCGTCCCTCCCACCACAGATCCAAACAGCCCCTCTCTCCCTCTCTCACCAGCGCTCTTTCTCCCTTCAAGTTACTCACTCCTTCTCCCGCCTTTCTATCTGTCTCTCTCCCTCTCTCACCTGCGCTCTTTCTCCCTTCAAGTTACTTACTCCTCCTCCCACCTTTATCTCTATCTCTCCCCCTCTCTCACCTGCGCTCTTTCTCCCTTGAAGTTACTCCCCCCCTCTCTGTCTGTCTGTCTGTCTGTCTCTCTCTCTCTCTCTCTCTCTCTATCTCTCACTCTTCCTCTCTATCTCTGTCTCTGCCTCTCTGTCTCTCTCGCACTGTCTCTCTCTCTCTCTCCCTGTCTCTCTGTCCCCCTCTTTCATTAAAAAAAATCTGTCTGAACACTTAGAGTGCCAGATTATCGGCAGCTCTGTAGGATTTGGAGGAGTTACTTGTGCAAAAATGCATCACTGGTGGATAGAGGGTTAATCCTCCTATTGTGAATAGTATCAAAGAAGCAGAATCATCAAGGCGGTGAGGATAGTGAGTATGGATACTGGCGTAGAGGGCGTCGCTGACCCATCTTCATCTACCCTGACCATAGTGAAGTCGACTTGGCGCACGTTGTAGACGTAGTTGTTGACTTGAATCGTCTTTGTCTGAGGGTGGTAGCCTTCCTTGACCACCTACAGGTATAATTGTTATATAATAAAGTAAACTGAAAACATCCATGGGTACAATCGGTGCGGCAAATATTGAAAGTACGGACAGGCATGTAACGTTCCAAAACGCATGGGCACACATAGTCATGTGTAACAAACCAACGGGTTCTCCATGGCTAGGCACTAACAGGGTTAAGGTAATTCGCATTGACGGATTAGATTCTGTCCGACATTTAGAAGATAATACTTTAGCCGTCGTGGAAAAATTGCGGTGATGCTGTTTATAATGACGGTGAATTAAGGTATAGGAGCAGTAGATTGAGGAAAATATCAATGATAATTATTGATGACGTGTAATGTATGATGTCGATTATGATGATGATGATGATGATGAGGAGGAGGAGGAGGAGGATGAGGATTTCGACAATGATCACATTGACAGCGTTGAATTAAATTCAAAGCAAATTGGAGGCTAGTCCATAATACTTTCATTTGCTTCTCAAAGTGAATCAATCATGCAAATTATTACCTGTAATTCGTAAGTGCCTGGCATAAGTATTCTCCAGTATTCTCCCTCATTGGTCGTGTGATATGTGACGTCACGCTCAACCACTGTTACCTCGGCACCCTCTAGCGCAACACCATCCTCGTTCCGGACGATTCCTTTAACACCTACGGTAAAATGAACATTTTGCCATGATCGAGATGAAATGTAAAGTAATCATATTGAAACGCGAAAACTATTTCTGACACTGCAAAGTTAGATCTGGCTATCAAATCACCCATATCAGTTCTCTATTATGAAAGTCAAGAAACGTCACGAACTCAGTGCTCACTAGTCATCAATGTTTGACAGAAAATGATCTTTTCTGTTTGCGTAAATGATTAAGTTACTGGGTTAAAGAAGTATCTTGACAAAACATGAACATGGTGAGCAAACCAAGAGAACCAAATGCATAAATGATGAGCCTACCTGGGCCCTATTGCATAAAACTTACCATGAATGGTTATTTTGCTATCAATGGTAACTTCTATGGAAACCTTATATTTGATTGGCTTTTGAGCAGTGTTACCATGGTAGCTACCATTGACGACAGATTAACCATCTGTAACGGTCATGATCATATCCTCGGATATTGAACCCATACGGCATAAGGGAAAGTCTTCCACGTACGCAGCTACACCCGAGGTTTTATAGCAGTCATGTCCGTGTTTTGGTCTCATATTATACATTAGTACACATGACCGAAAGCGGATATGACTGCAAACGATATCCGAAAGTGGCTGCGCATTGCATCATGGGATGACTTTTTCTTATGCGGTATTATCCCCGAGGAGATTCGATTACGTCTCTCAGTGCGAAGCTAGGAACAACCTATTGACTAACAACATGTATTGCACACATTACACACCATTGGTACCGAGAGAGTTAAAACTGCCTGCACCTGTAAAAGAAATTGGCAACACGCCCCCCTCCCCCCCCCCCAAAAAAAAGGTTACCCTTCCGTACCTCTGTGCACCTGTTTGATGTACTCCATGAGCGCGTCCCTATTGTCCTCCCAGAACTCAGGGAGTTCGGCAGGGTTGGGGTACATGCAGCAGCTGATCTCGAGAGTGATCTCCATGCAGCCAGCGAACAGGTTGTTATAGTCCTGCATCCCACCTGCGAGGAGAGACGAGAGAGAGAGAGAGAGAGCGAGAGAGAGAGAGACAGAGAGAGAGAGAGAGAGAGAGAGAGAGAGATTGAGAGAGAGAGAGAGAGAGAGAGTAAGAGAGAGAGAGAGTAAGAGAGAGAGAGAGAGAGAGTAAGAGAGAGAGAGAGAGAGAGAGGGAGAGAAAGAGAGAGAGAGAGAGAGAGAGAGAGAGAGAGAGAGAGAGAGAGAGAGAGACGAAAGAGTGGGAGAGGAAATAAGACGGGTTATTATAAAACCATGGTTAAACCAGAGGGGCGGCAGTTGAGACTCCCACCTCCCTGGTTAAACTCTTTATGTTCCATATGCTGTGTTTTTTTCCCTCACTAGTCCGCAGAGCAGTATTTTTAATGGAACAAGAGGGGTAAATGGTGGAATGATGATTGGGAAGCAACATTGTTATAACAACTTTATTTCTGAACGTTGATCATAATGATAATGATAATAATAATCGGCTTTTATGTAGCGTTTTCCTAGTACTACCACAAGCGCTTGAGTATTACGCTGGCTTTAGCAAAGCAGCGAAGTATATGGGGGTATATGGCGCTAGAATCTAATCGATCTAATTAGATCAGGAATACTATATTCCTGTCAGGTTGACAGGGATTCCTACACTGGGTTGAGAGGGACAAGCATGAGCAAAACACCTTGTCCAATGGTGTACGGATGCACTGGGCTGGGTTCAAGCCCAGGATCTCTCTGCAAGAGTCAAGAGCTCTCACCCCTTTACCACAGTGCTCTCCCCAGAACGTTCGTGAGGAATATTATACATAATTTATAGCTTACCCAATCTGAATAAAAATTGATTTTGATGTAGTTAAAGCCCGTATCTAACATTATGTAAGTATATAGTTTAAGTGAAGATTTCATTACATACATATTTCTTAGTTTGACCATGGACCCTATGGTTTGATGTTGCGGCATGTGATTGGACGGCGCGGCGTAATACCGGTCATTTGCCATGTTTGCGCGCGGTAGATGTGATCGAGTAAGAGAATGTTTCCTCACCTACTACGATGTACCACTCTGCCCCGTTGGTGATGCCATCCTGAAACACAGAAGACCCGCCACACGTCTCATTGTAAATGTGCATCTTCCTGTGGTTGAAGGAGTACACGGTTGCTAGGTAGCGGAACACGTCATCATCCGGGCTCTTGCTGTACATAGACGTCTTGTTCTTCTTTATTTCTGCAAATTTAAATTACAGTAGCGGAAATAGTCAGATTAAACATGGTCGTTAAGTTCTTTCATGACGTAGCCAAACAAAATCAGGCACTATTTAAAAGTGATACATCACGGCAAAATATGATAATATTAAAACCAATAGGAGTTTTGAAGTGTTATTTTAATCAAACAATAATACATGTCTTGCTCTTCGTTATTTTTGCAAGATGTAAATAGAGTAGCACAGTTAATATGATCCATTCGGCCTAGAGATCTTTCTTAACATAACTAACAAGCAAACATCAGGCATTATTAAAACGTAAGTGCTTCATCTCAAATATCTAAATTCGGAATTGTTGGAAGGACGTGTTTTTTCTTCTAATTCTTAAAAAGTACCTGGATCTAGATTATCATAGGCGTAGTTAGCGACCAAAGTGCCGCCGTGTAGGTTTGCAGACAGCACAAACTGTTGACCCTCCACCCAGTTCATAATAGCTCGAGTCTCAGGCTGGATCACGTATTGGTTGGGCTCCCAATAATCCGGAAAATTTCGATTTAAGTCGAAGCCGAGATCGTTGTTTCTGTGGAAATGAACAGGATAGGAGGGATGATAACGAGCGTATTCAGTAACCAAAACTGAAAAGACAGAGGTTAGAGACGGACATGGCAAAGAAAAAACTTGAGTGTACTAGACACCGCACACGAACGAGTTTGCCACGATTCTGCAGCCTAGCTACGACTGCAAACGTGACGTCACTGTCATGCAAAATTCCAATGACCGGGTTCTGCGATTCAGTCACTAGGATCGTGTCGCCTTCATGGTCTATGGCATTTAGCAATATGGATAGATGTGGTTAGTCACTTGAAACTTTTTTTTCCAAAAAAAGCAGATGTGACTATTTTATACGACATTTATGGATGGCTTGTCAGAACTTGCATGCACTGTACTGTACAACTAATCAGCTAATTGAGAGGGAAAAATGTTTTTTAATTACCCATGACTCGTATGATTGACTCCCTATCAGACACTGGTATCATTCAGTGTGGAATATTTTTGTTATCCCTTTGGCTTTTTTTGTCATCCATGTGGCTATATTTCTCATCCCTGCGGCTATATTTGTTTTTTTTATTTTGTTTTTATTGTAATATTTCAAGAGCAAAACAACAACAACAACAACAACATGTGTTAATCTAATAGCATAATAAGCATCTGTATACACTCACATACACACACATACATTTTTCCAGGGGCATAATTTACAATACAAAACGTTATTAACAGGGTGGGTATTTAGTTCTCCCTGCGGCTATTTTTGTTATTTCTGTGGCTACAGCTGACCTGCCGGTGAAGCTGCGGCAGTCATCTCTCTGTTGTGCCACCTCGAAGCCATCCGGGTTCATGGAGACCAGGATGTGCAGTCTCGTGTTGTCCAGGAACTGAGTTACCTCGTCGTCGCGCCGGTAGTTGACCAGGAGCCACTCGGCGAAGTGCAGGAGCATCTCCCGCCCGATCACCTTCAAATAACACAATTAACATTTAGTTGTGTATGCAAAACGTTATGTATGTCGTTAAAAAATACGTTTCTAACGGTAACCCAAAGCTTATCCGAGGCGTCTCCGAGTAGCAACAACTACTGATTCAGAGTGTATCCCACCAATAGACCATTTTCACTATGTATGCAAATATTATTCAATCACAAATTCACAACATTATTATAAATGTGGAGCGATCCTTAAATATGCGAGGTTTTGGGGTCGAACCATAGAGCTACATTAAAACACATTAATATAGCTCTATGTGTCGAACATATAGGCTCCCCAATCACAATATAGGAAATACATATGTGTCGTGAAATGTTCTTAAAAGATTTACGGAATATCATTGTTGAATAGCTCATTTGCAGCACATCACATTTTGTATTTCATTTCTTTGATTAAAAAAGGAAAACAAATTAGAGTCATGTACGAGAGATCCGTTTGCCTGGAAGGAGTTCGTCAATCACACAAATACCACTAATACTAGCCTCAGTCCCTGAAGTCACGATTATACAGCCGACCGCAAAACCACATAGCACTACGTGTTGAAAAAAACATTATCCTCTTGAAAACTGATAGCTCAGCGGTTACGTTACGCCTCGAATCAAACTGAAATGTGAGTATTGTAAAGTTGAGGGATGACAACATATTGGGATGCAATTATGTCATTTTTCCCATTATTATGCTCGCAATAATCCTCTGTTCAAGGATTTATGAGGTTTGTATGTATCAGATACAGTAATCGAATCGAACATCAAAATATCTGGTGAAGTATTTAAGTGGAATGTAGTGTTTGTATGCAGCTTGACATTTTGTGATTTAATGTGAAAACAACATGTTGGAGTCAATTCCCTATCTTTGTGACTGAAGACAGCTAGGAACCGATTGATTCCCAATAGGCTTGTGTACAATATTTTGAAAGTTCGGCCCTTCTCTGAGGAAGAATAATCTACATCCTCTTGTAGATTATAATATGTCATAGAAGCAAATATACTTCGATTATTTGTATAGAGTCATTTGCGGAGAAGAGCTGCGCGCGCACAATGTCTTCAGTGACACCTGAACAAAAGAAATTAGGCATCATTTAAAGATGAAACAGATCAAAAGTTCAAAACGAAGCAAGAGTGTATAGAAGCGTTTTTGAATGGGCCATTTTTGCACGTAGCTCCAATCTAATAATGAAGGTAACAAACGATGAACCTTTTCTGTCACCTCGAAAATGGTTACTGACTTTCGGCGAAGACGTCATCATTATCATTATCTCAGAATTATCATGATCATTATTTTTGTATTACTTCAAAATGCAACAGTGTGGCATCATTTATTTCATGCACGTTATCAAATTTGTGTATATATCATTATATGAGCTGTGCAAACAATAAACTACAAACTAAAAAAATGATAGGATTACACGATGCATGCAAATATTTTTGATCAAAAAGCTAATTCTAATAAGTCGCAAATCATTTCCCCGCAAATTGGATTAAACGAACTCATCGGAGCCAGGCGCTATATCGCACATTGGCCGCAGTTTACAGGTACGTACATATTTAGTCCTATCGTCATATGAAACCCCACCCCGCCCGAATCTGAAAACATGTGAAGACGGATAGATGTGTTCAATATTATAAGGAAAACATCGCCTATTAGGAGAAGGACACCACTTTGGCATGTTTACCCAAGACATCATATCCAGTGGCTCCTTCTACGTCCTCAGCTAATGAAATAGGAATAGTTAAAGGGAATAAACTGTACAGGGAAGACACATAACCTTCAAACAGGTGATCGTGAGCAGTCTTCTTGCCAATGGTCTTAAATTCATGTAGTGTCTTTTTTAGGAACTTGCTGAAAGTTATTTGTCATGATCCACATTTGGAGTAATTAGTGATTAAATTAAATTAAAATGTTCGGCCCAAACATGTCGAGGATTTGTGATTAAATCACTAATTACTCGAAATGTGGATCATTTGAGGGCTAATAACTTTCAGGAAGTTCCTAAAATGGACAATACATGAATTTAAGACCGTTGGCAAAAATATTGCTCACGATCACCTGAATGAAGGCTTTTTGTCTTCCAGTACAGTTTATTCCCTTTAAAGGGAAATCCCCCTTTTCTCTTTCTATCTCTGTCTACATCTCGATCATTGTATCCCCTTGTATTCGTTGTATTCATGCTCTTAACCCTTTTCCTCTTTTGTGGATGTCTCTGTCGCTCTCTCTCTTTCTTTACCTGTCTGCCTCTGACTCTGTTTCGCTTTCCCTGTCTGTCTGTCTATATATATATCTCTCTCTTTCTTCATTTCCTACCCATGTTCTTCCTCTTCTGAGATCTTTCTCGAATGTCGGTATACCGCTTCCCTTCTGTGTTCATTCCTTTCCTACATTATTTTCTTCCTCTTCCTCTCTGTCACTTTACCTTCACTCTTTCACTATCCCCGAGTTTATCCCGTTTTCTTCCGTTTTGGACTTTACCAACTCCTTCACTGCCGCTTTATAGAGTACCGATCGAAGCGGTGTCGTCATATATATATATTGTATACAGGTTATTGGTTTAAAACAACATCATTAAGGTAATAGTTACACAGGGTCCGCCATGGTTTAGCGGGCTAGCGTCGGAGCACTCCCAGTAAGATTTCCCGCCATGATTACCGACGGTTGCTCCATCCACAGAGTTCAATGCACGGTGCTTTGACAACATGCTCGTGTGACGTCACACTTCAATACTCTAAGTGCCCCTTCATTATCCTTCCCCTTACCTCGTCTCCATGCATGTTTCCCACATACTTCGTCTCTGGTCTCCCCAAGACATGTTTCTGTGGATCTTCACCAGCAATGGCCAACACCCAGAGTTCCCTTCCTGGAAGATGAAGGAGTCAAAGTATGGGTGGTCCATGGGTCAAATGAAACACGATGAATTCTCCACAACGCATATACGGAAAAGATGTACCAAAGTGTATCGCAAAGCGAAATAATACATTCAAATATCTGTATGGGTTCTAAAGCGTGCTCATGAATGTCAAAAGCATTTCATAATCGTGACAATGCTTTGGTGTTCCATGTACCGGGCCGACATTTAGCTGTTGTCAACTTAAAAATAAATTTCTTTAATAGCCAATTTGTCTCTAGAAGCTTTGTTTTTGACAAATTTGTTTGCAAACTATAAGGAAGTTTAAGGCAGATTATGACAGATCCTTTACTTTGCTTTTGTTTCGAAAAGTAATGAGGAATCATTAAAAAAATCGGACATATAACATATTTGTATTACTTACAAAATTGACCAATTTCTTCACTTTCCGAATTCTTGTGCACATGTGGGATTCGAACATTCTCAAAATGATATCTTAAGCTGTGTATTATCATTAACGGCGTTTGTGTGTGTTTTCATGCAGCAGAGATATTTTACTTCAAAAACCTGTTTATTTGTGTTTGATGATACCTGTTATGCTAATGGGTATTAATGTTATTAACAGAACGGGACAAGCGAAATGAGACATTTCTTTTGTTCTCTCTGAGAAGCTGTTGCCACACAATCATGTTCTTAATTGTTTCAAACACCTGAACAGCACCTGTTGAGAGCACATAACTTTTCAGCAGCGTGGCACATGGGTTCAAAGAAAGAAAGTTGCTTCATATTCCCCATAACACATCCCTGATTAAATCAGTTCGATGGAAAAAGGGCATAATGCAATAAAATGATATAAAATGACATGGAATAACATGGAATTAAAAAAACAAACCTTCGACTGATTGTCCGATGGTATACAAATGTGTTAAAGCAGGATAGTCTGTTCGCAACCTGGTCAAGGATAGTGTAAGCTGGTCGTAGTTGTGGTATTCGAATTCGATTCGACCGCCGTCCTCAGGGGGTATTGCCAGGGTGAGCCATAGACTACTGAAGATAGCAAAGAGGGCGAGACAGCACGTGCTGATAGTCGTCATGGTCGAGATGTAGGGGACATGTGCAATTCAGTCTGTGAAGGAATTTTGAGAGAGAGCGAGAGAGAGAGGGGGGGGGGGATTCAGGAGAAAGCATGGAGAAGTAGTGAAGGTGGTGACAATTGGAAAAATTGAAAAAGTAAGGAAAAACGGGAGAGGGAGAAAGGGAGAACGAGAATAAGTAATTTCGATTTACGATATCCATATACAAGATAAATAACAAAAGGAAAGTTTGTTAACATGTCAATGATATACAGAAAACACACAACGCCCATAATCATTTTGGCGCTCTCGAGCTACCATGGCAACAAAGTAACGTCAAAGCGGCATTTAAAACAAAAATATGCAAGCCACAGTGATACCCAGCTATGGGTGTATTAGCTTAATCCTTTCTTTGAATATTGATTTAAGGTTATCACACTCTGCTCTCACGCCTTTTTTTCTCTGTCGAGTTTTAAAAAGACATTCATTGATTTGGTCACTTTGTTGAATAGACCGTTTTCCTAATGTATTCACAACTTTCCCCCTAAATGCGTAGTAACGCGTTATTGCATTCACCTGTATCTAGTCATTTAGATTCAATGGATGGAATGCACTTTGAATCTATTAGTTGTTGCTACTCGGACAAACCTCGGACAAGCTTTGGGGTTCCCATTAGTAACGTATTGTTTGAACTACGTGAATAAAATCTGCATACATAACGAAAATGGTCTATTGAGTATCCTTGGAAAGGAAATTTTCAAAACTTATTTTCATATCTCTGCTAATCGTTCGTTCGTCAAAGAAGAAATGAGGAACAAAATATGATACAAATGAAGTACGAGAGACCCGTCCTCCTGGAAGAAGATCGTTGCTAGGTTCAGTCATCTGACGTCACGAGGTGTACAATATTATAAGCTAACACTTTCATTACCAGGCCTTGATACCCACAGTGGTTTAACACATATCTCCTTGTTAATGGAAATGAGAGAGTTAGAGAACACACTTTCCCTTTTGATCGATAAAAACTCAAAGGTTACAACTCGAATTAAGCTGAAATC
>CAVLGW020000383.1:0-16349 GCA_963669155.1 Arbacia lixula
CTAACATGAAATAAATTGTTTTTCATCAGTAAAACTTAAAATAATGATACATTTATGAATTTTGGCTAGATACAGAATTTGCATTCGACATTTTTGAGCAATTTTTGGTCTGACATGCACGTACAAAATGTTACGTAACTTCGGAAGCGCATACCCCCGCGACGCAAATTTGGTCTTAAAAGTTGCATGAGACTTGAAGGAAAAAAGTCATGAAACGTCTCGGCGCCATCTTTTCGCGTTACGAATTTATTGCGAAAAATGTCGAGGGGGGGGGGGCTGTTTTTGCCCCCCCCCTCCGGGCTAGATAGGGTTAAAAGATTTAGGCTCTTTCACAGATAAAAAAAAACGTAACTTTTTACAGATTCAGCGATTATTTGCATTTTTATAAAGTGTCATTTCATTTTGTGAACCCTAGATTTTCTGGTTAGATTTAGTCATCAGGCTTTCGAAGAGAAAAAAATATAACAATTGAATAAATCAGTGGTTAGCTCATTTTTTTTTTTTTACAAATTTCACCAGGCTATTTTACACACACAAAATATGATAACAACTTATGATTCAGTGATTATCTTGATTGAAAAAAAAAGTCATTTTTTTCCCCCCATCTATGCTGCTTCTAGGATTCAGTCACCAGACTCGTTCAAAGAGTTGATCCGCGCGTCCCGTCTCTTGCGGATGCTGGTGGTTTGCACTGAGGACTCGGCTGACTCGAGGAGGAAGCTCAGAGTGAAGCTCAAGAAGGAGTAAGAATGATTTGCCTTCAACCTTTTTGTTACAAGATTCGGGTCTCTGACACGCCTCTTCATGACTTTTAAGCTCAAGAAGGAGTAAGAATGATTTGCCATTAACCCGTTTGTTACAAGATTCGGGTCTCTGACACGCCTCTTCATGACCTTTTCCTTTGAAGTGTCTCGCAACTTTTGAGATCAAGTTTGATAAAAAAACCCCTCTGTTCAGCGGTTACGCAACATTATGCAATAGCATATCATCAGACAAAAATCTGATCAAAAAGTGAGATTAGGTTTGTGTACAAAATACTGCTTGTCCTATACTGCTCTATATCACTGTTAACCCTAATACTCCTGGGGTATTTCAAAGCTTGTTATTACCGGGGGGGGGCCATTATGGCCCCCCCCTGAGATCTCGGCCATGGGTCGCCCGATTGCCTCCAAATTTTGCACAAGGGTAAAGAATTATGTAATCTACAAAGTTGTATAGCTAAATTTACGAAAGTCCTTTTATTTTTTTTTTAACTAATTAATTTATGCTAATTTATGCGAGAAATCGTAGATTTTGGTATTTCTCACTAAATAAAGCCTCAGGAATAGTAATTTTGGGTACAAATGTCTTTCATAACTCCCTCATCAATTCTTGAAAGAAAAAGATAGGTTGTGGTAATTATTTCTTATGTATTTTATTGTTTTTCAATTTTCTTATGTATTTCTTTGTTTTTCGTCAAGATTCAGATGCGTATGCGTGGGTGTGGGTGTGTGTGAATGTGGGTGTGTGTGTGTGTGTGTGTGTGTGGTAATTATTTACACTATTTGAAATAATGATAACACTTAGAAAAGTATTTAAATAAATTGGAAAAGCTCCTGATTTTATCCATAGGGTTATACACAGTCACATAGAGAAATAGCGAAATTTCAGTGACATGTGTTCGGTAAACGTAGTCTGACACCCGCACGGTAGGTCCGATCGCCATAAATTTGGTATAAAAATGTGCGGGAAGGATCAGAGAAAAAAGTCAAGAAATTTCGTTGTGAAATATTGAGGCGTTAGGAAGTACCGACAAAACTTTGACAGGGGGGGCCATAATGGCCCCCCCCCCCCCCCCCCGGGAGTATTAGGGTTAAATGTGCCTTGTAGGCCTTCTGCTAGATCGCAGTGTTCATGAAACTGATCGGAATATATATCTGAAGCATAAAAAGATCAATAGAATAACAAAAACAATAGAATACATAAAAAATAAAAAAAAAACAATAAAATACATGGGAATTGATTTGAAATTTCATTATATGTTAACATGATATTGTTGTTTATGCTACATGGCATGTTGTAAAAAATGTTGTGAAGTTTCACCTTCATGTCATTTTTTAAAAAATAAAATGAATTAATTTGCAAGATATGTATCTAATTTGCATATATTATAATGTACACAAAAATTGAATCCGTTTAAAAAACCCCATCTTAACATGTTATTTTATCTCTGTGGGGGGGGGGGGGGGGGGTAATGCCCCCCCCCCCCCCCCCCCCCAGTCAAAACCTGCTCTCAAAAAGCCCTGTCAAAATAAGGTTAAACGTTTGCTTTTGGACCAGAACACCCCTTTCACATTTACAGAGCCATTCATGGAGGTGCATGAAAAGCGTAATAAATCAATGGGCTTTTCGTGCCTTGGTGTTCAGAGGTTTAGTAGCTCTCCCTGTTCTACTAATATAATCACATCACTAGTGTAAGTTAGTATGTTTAGGTGATCAACAGCCATACTGGAACCCATATTTAATTTCTAATCCTTCAGATTCAAAGACCACAACATCGTCTTCCTCTTTGGATCGACGGCAGATCTTAAGACAACACCTAGTCGACAATCAACGCTGAAGGTCATTCCAAACATTGACCTGCGGGAGATCGTGTTCTTCCGACAACACGTGTGCAATCCAGAAAGACACGCAGGTTTCTCCTAACTCTATTGCTTGGTTAATTGCTTATTTCACCTATGACAATTATCTCCATTTTTCGTATTGACATTTGATATTGGGAGTTCAAGAGCAACAGGTTTTCTCAAACCATGTGCCTTGACGTAAGATGTTTTGCCTAAGATTATGTCATATATGATGTGTGCTATTTATGAAGTATGTTCTTCTAGATATGCTCTCCATACTTACATGCAAGTCTTGCCTTACTCCACATTCCATGAGAGGAGCTGAATATTTATTATGTCAGTATTCATATTCTTTTGTGCTGTTCAGAAAGGCCTGAGATTTTTTATCTTTTTTTTTAGTATTTAGGTAGGTTATTTAAATGAAAAAAGCTTTCTCAAGTCAGTTTGGTGGGCAAATAGATTGTGTTGTCCACCCAGTAAAAAATATGAATGACGCACATGATTCTTTTTACTCGGTGAAAGTCAACTTTTCATTTTAGAACGTAAGAACGTATGTGCCACATACCTTGCATCTGCTTCATTGAAAGTAAGGATGTTGTGTTGAACTTTGTTAAAGTTTGTTCAAGAGCTAGATGCCCTATGGCATATAGCTTTTTAGTGTGGTAACAGTTCGTATAGTGAGTGTTTGCATGGTAAATACAAGGTAGCCCATTTACAAAAGTCATGAAACTCTGCAGCGATCAGCAGTAAGCCCTTAACGGTGTCATGTATGTATAAAATCTTGCAGTCATAGCTTCGCAAACATTTTCAGGAAAAAACAAAATCCTTGGTCACATTTGAAAGAGCCCGCTATGATGCGACAAGAGTAAAAAATACTGTATTCCCCCTGTTAGTATGCGATGCAGGTGTCGGCATATGCATGTCCAGTCCAGACATCGGTTCTCGGTCTCTAGAAGAGAGGGTTCCCACAAGCAGCCATATTGGAGGACAAACAATAAAAACCTGTGCATCACCAGACCTTGAAAAGTCATTGTTTTCATGGTTTTTGCTATTGTCCTCCAATATGGATGCATGTGGGAACCCTCTATAGGGACGGGTAGGATTTTTAGCAGCCATAGCAGCCTCAGTCCTGTTCGGTACATTTCAACTTGCGTCGACACGTCGTCTACGGGCAAGAAGTGCCCACTGCCCACAAATATTCTCGCATATGTTTTTGCACTTTTCAAGTCAAACTTCCTCTTTCGCCCAATAAAAGCTATCCATTGTTTCTGAGTAGTGTCAAAGTGTTCTTGCCCTATTGGCATCTTGCCTGGCATCTGATGAATCGCAAAGCCCTGGTAAACGGTATTCCCGCATCCATACACGATGCACCGGGGTCCTGTGTTCCTCTTCTTTTTCCCTCCTTTTTGTTTGCCTTGAGTTCCATTTCCATCTCCAATGCTCACCTACATGGATGATGAAACAAAAATAAAGGGGAGGGGATGAAAGTCTGTAGTTCTACACATAATTTACAAGATGCTTGGGCCTTTGGGGCACATACTATGAAGAAAAAAAATACATCTGAAAAGCCAAAAAGGTCATCATAAATTAACATTTATCCATCTCAGCCTGTTTAAGTTTAACTCACAAAATAATGAGAAAAAAGTAATTTAGTTTCAGCTGAGGGTACATGACACTGTGTATGCTAGTCTGCTACTGTTATAGCACATGAACAATGACTTATACTTTAAAGTCAAATCAATTTTACAAAATGATAAAATTCTAAATGTAAAAATGTAAAGTGAGGAATCAGGAAACACCCCCTTGAAATTTTGTCTTCATGTGGGATTGTAGCGTTGTGGCATCCTTCGGAGTATAATTTTTTCTGAATCAGCAGATTTTTCAGTCAAGCCAATATGGCCAATGGCCACGCCAGCCAGTTTATTAAGTTACGTTAGAAATCTAAAAATCTGCTGATAAAAAAATAGAGTCTAAATCTAGCAAGTAGCGACGTGTTACTGTTCATTCTAAAATAAAGTCAAAGACTGTATCATCATTGATCATGTAGGACTATATAGGCCTAGTCTACATCATGAAATAATGCATGATCTAGATATGTATCAGTTGCCTGACCTGAGTCCTGAATGTATAGCCAGAACAAGTACAATTTCCAAACATGCTTACCTTGATATGATGCCTTGTGTGGTTGTGGATGGATCAAACAGCTTACAGCGTAACATGAACGTGCATCATCGGCTCCCCTGCAGTCACCCGGCAGCCAGCAGCGCATACACCAACTCGAGTGGAGCAACACAACAAAGACTGTCGAGGGGCCAAAATCGGACTTTACAGTTCACAATTCAATAAAAATAGAAAAGTAACACAACTAGTATTCACTCTACTGCTTGAAGATGTCGAAAACAGGAATCGGATATCACATTACATGAAGAAAACGGTAAATTCGGAAGAAAAATACAGATCCAGCAAGGCGAATCAACGCATATACGTACAGAGAGATGATAAGAGGGTCTATTGTGTGACGTCATTATTCTTGACTGTTTTTGACTGGGAAAATTGTTGTCTCGCCCCTGATATGGAGCACCAAGGCCTTGCCGGTCATGCGAACCTTCTCAAGGATGGCCTTGTAGACGGTCAGCTGATTCAGCCAGGTCTTTGGGGAAACAGAGTAATCGAGCCCCACATCCCCAACGGCGCAAGTCCTGGCGTCGCAGGCAAGCTTGCCCAGGGACGTTCAGACACATATCATTGTAGGCAGGAGCATGCTTTGGGTGCACCTTCCCCCTCCGATCGTCAGGGAACCTGATGTCCCGGTGGCCTTTGGGGTCGCAGTAATTGACCATCACTTTAAGTGGGTCTTTGATAACTCTTCCTACAAGAACATCTTTCTTAGTTTCAGTCCACGAACGCATGTTCTGTATGTTGGGTTTGAGGAACAGTTCAAATTTTTTTCATCAGTCCATATGATATTAATTCTGTTTTGTTTAATTTTGTCCAGAGTCGTAAAGATATCCGTTGCAATGCCAGTAGTTGCATGCTGCCAATCTCTTTTCCTTATGGTTGTCAGTGAAGTGAAGTGGAGTGGTTTCACTTCCAAATTTGTAAGAGGTCTGTCCCCATGGTTGACTAAATGTACTGTTATACACAACTTGGATGTACTGTAACACTCAGTGAAAAAAATAATTTTTCAACTTTCGGGGGCTACTTTTTCCATTTCGGGGGCTACTCTTTTGGGGGGCTATTTTTTCATTAATTCACAAAAGGATACTATTTGCTCAGTTTATTTAGTAGGCTTACTGGTTAATATATCTTTGTTTGAGGTTTTGGGCTTCCTGCTTCATATTTATCCATTAACTTATTAAAAAGTAGTCATTTATTTTGTTATTTATGAAGTCGTTGAAAACTTTCGATGCATTGATTTGATGCAAGGACCGTTTTTGAAAACACACTTCACCATTGACTCAGTCAATTTGACAATGTACATGTGAGTGAACACAAGTCAGCGTTACATCAAATTCAAAATCAAATGACACAACAGCAACATACTCAGTCAGTCACAGGCGAGAGTCACAGGTCACACCATCACATGCTCATAGTCATAGGCCCATAGTACAATTCATATTACTAATGACACAGACCCTCAGGCCGTCAGGCGTTATGCAAGAAGCAAAAAATACAATGTTTGTCATTTCACTTTTGACTTTGTTTCCTTCACTTTTACTTTCACATGCAACTTGCGTGACATGATCCAATCATCCAACTGAGTTTCCGCGTGTATGTACGACATGCCATGCAGTGAATCTGGAGCTGGGCTGCCTTGCCGACTGTGCTGACTGTATCTGCCTGCAGCCATTCAAAACCCCAGGATTTCACCGTCGCCTTATTCGCCACAGGTTTTTTCTTTTTGGGGGGTGGATGTCCGACTGCCTGAGTCTTATCATCGTGAGGTCCTGGGTCGGGTGCTTGTGAACTTCTCGCACGAACGAGAAATTTCTCCATAATTTTCTTAGACTTATTGCGATCGAACGGATTGTTATAATTGTAAGCATAGATAAGCTACTTCGCCGGCCGGTACGTGCATGCAGGTCGCTAGCAACCTGCGCTAGGGCTGCCCCGGCCGGGGAAGCAATGCAGCCTAGCTACGGCGCGTCTGGCGGCCTAGTCTATGTTCTAGACGTATTTTATCAGCCCTCTTTCGTACACAGCGCGCGATGAAACCCAGCGCAACGATATCGAGCGATTGCGCAATCGCTCGATATCGTTGTGCTGGGTTTCATCGCGCGCTGTGTACGAATGCGGGCTGATAAAATACGTCTAGAACCTAGACTACTGGCGGCCCGGCCCTGGGAGCGAACGGGGAAAAAGATCACGCCCTGGGAGCCTGCACAGTGCACACGCACCGCATGAGATGTATGCGCGCTGCATTATTATTCATTATTCATGCTCACGCGTACCGGTTATCATACATGGACTATGCATTCGTATCGGGCGCGCGCATCGAAGAAACGCTAGCTATCTATGCGTGCGTACACACACGTTCGTTGCCTCGTTGGACACGACAGCATCAACTAACTAGCCATTTGCGCCAATACAGTGAATGCTGCATGCAGCAGTGAGTCGGTGAAACCGATCAGTGTTTGCTCGCGGGCTCTCGCTGCCGCGCCGCGCCCAGGCCCAGCTAGTGGCGCGAGAAGAGAGCGGCTGCTTGTAGTCGTGTAGCAAATGTTACAGGGGCGATTTCCTATTTTTGTGTCGCCCCCGAAAGTGCATTTTTGGTGGTGTTTGTGGGGCGAATTGGCCCGCCGCCCCCGTGTATTTTTTTCGCTGGTAACACTAACACTGAGAATGTCACTTGAATTGAGGTTGACTCCTAATGTACCGTTGAACACAACTTGGATGTACTCTAACACTAACACTGAGAATGCCACTTGAATTGAGAGCTCTTGCAGCCTTCCTATAGCCCATGCACTATTTATCCTTCACAAATTTTGTAATGAGCTGTTTGGAAGCTGGAGCCAATTTACCCAATCTTTGTTTATGTTTTTTATCCTTCAGACTTGGCCAATGTTTCCTTGCCCACGTCTTGGCAACAAAACTCATAGCATCGTAGCATCATTATTCATACTATGTTCCTGCGTTCTGAGTTCAATCACACGTTTTCTCTCATTTTCTGATGCATTTTACCTTTATTCCTTGCCATTGTTGTTATCACGTGACTCCTGTCCCTTTTAGGGGGTATAAATAGTAGTCTGGGACAATTCTCCCTATCGCATATAGCCGATATCAAGTGTTATCACCTCACGATACCATATCTGATCGATTGCTCTTTGGACATATATTTCTGGTAAGAGTTTGGTATGTATTCAATTCATACAATAACGCACCCAATCTGTAATTTTGACCCTCGTAAACCTCGCAATATTAAAATGAAAGGGTTGTTACATAGAAGGACTTGAAAAAAATACCTCCAATCACTCACGGTGATGTTTTTGCCTACCTCAACATTGATTGTGGATGGACTAGGCTCAAAACCACTAAAAATGTACAATTCAGGTTTCGGAATTTTGAAAAAATAAAGTTCCCTAAAAATCATCCAGACAACGAAAAAATGAAAGAAGTGACATTGAATTTAAACTAAAACAATTATAGGCAACAAATGTCGCAAACTTTTTTTTCTATGATATGTTAAGTTGAACATGGACATTTTACCTCTGTAACTTACGTTACTGTGCTTATTTTTAATTGGCCACATTCATTCTTTGAAGAGATGGACAATGCCAATATCCTACCATTATCGGATACTTTCAAACATCTAACCATTCTAATTTCAAAGTAGCTGACTATACTTTGTATTCATTTTGGGGAGTTACTGTTACCGTTAATTATTGTATTGATAATTGTAATCCAGGCTGTAAACTATGCAAGTTAGATTGTTCTTTATATTATTCTTATTCTATCACATATAAGTTTCATATACCTACCAAAAGTTATTAGTTGGATTTGTCAAACATATATTCTAAAACAATTTCTATCATCAATTGACAAATGAAGAAGCGACTGTTCAAACCTTGGTAACGTATGTAACGTATATGAGTCACATATGTTACATATATTATTCACTAAGAAGAAGAGTGATTTTAAGAGCTTTTCTAAATATCAACAATACCTACATTGCACGAATGCGTCAATACTTCTGGCAGAACATTTGTTAAACTGCTATCCGATGTCACCGTCTTCAGAGTGATCACACATTTGGCCTAAAGGTGAAAAATGTGAATAAAATGATAAAATTTCAAGAGTATATATTATGTCTCAATATGACGAGCTCCACTGCAAAATTACTTGTTAATGTGACCTGTTTAAAACCACAGTAATGCATTTATACAAAAGTCATAAAACGCATTATGGAGTAACCCAAAGTGTATCAGTGTGTACTAGTGTAGTATAAATAATGATAACGTATGTTTCAATTATTTCCGGATTGAAGTAGTAATCTCTCGAAAGTAGAGTTGCGTTGAAAGGGCAAGAATAATCAATAATTAATCATACATCGTAAAAAAAAAAGCACATCAAATGTAAATGTACAAACTGGACAGTATTTAACCGTAAAATATAAGTATACATCATTATATCTGGCTTAAATGTAAAAAAAAATGTGAAAGATATCACGCGAGCCTGTGAATTTATGAGAACATCATTTCATACATGTATATATATATATATATATATATATATATATGTGTGTGTGTGTTTGTATGCGTGTGTGTGTACCCATGAATATCACGAGTATCATTAAAACAAATACCAAGAAATAATTACGTCTTTCAAAAACAATAATGCATAGTTTGCATAATAGTCACAACATAAGGAATTGTGAGTTATATCGGAAGAGTAATTCAACCATAGTTAATGTATACGTATTTTTCGTAATTGAAGCATTCAAAAGTGGATATGTGAATACACATTTTCTCACAACTTTGGGGTTGAGAGTAAAACTAACGTATTTACACCTTGTTGTAAATGAAATGCAACAATGGTAAACACACAAAGAAAGGCATATCTGTCATACTTTGCAAGTATTTTTTCAGACCATGGAAAGGTTAAAGGGACAACATGCAACCACAAGTTGTGTCCACTAGAAGTAAAGTTCAGTTATATATCCAATTACTTTTACGCATATGTTACACTGTTGTACTAAACAACAACTGTAAATTCACAAATCATTTTTTTTTTCTGCAAAAGGCAACTTTCTATTATTTGTGAAGACCCTTTTGTGTAAATACACATTCTCTCACAACTTTTGGGTTGAGAGTAATACTATTTTATGATACACTTCAATAAATGCAACAATGATAAACATGGGCATCAATCCTGGCAATATTCATCAGGTAGACACCTGGATGGAACAATAGGGTCCCCCCCCCCCCCCCAACTTGAATAGAATTCCTGCGTGGTTTGACGCCCATGATGATAAACACATTATGTACGCTTACCTGTCGTACTTTGCTAGCATTTTTGTTTTCGTTTCTGAAAAAGGCAAATGTAACTTTGCATGTTACACTTTGGTAAAATATAATATGCGCACAATCCATTATTTTCATTGCAAACGCTAAACAAATGTAAAAAAAGAACAATTAAGTCAAAGTTGTTTCCGTTATAGGAAAAGTTCAGTTACATATCTAGTTTCCTCGAACACTTTACTTCGAAGATCATGTGCTCTTTTTTAATTGTGGCTTGCTCACGTGAAATACAGAACAGTCTTCTTGATAGACGCCGCGGAGCTTCAATGTGACAAAGTACCTGGTCACGTGCCACCCATAGTTTATTTCTCTGACCGGCTACTTTAAGAATTGTTTTTTCTTTCACTTTCCCACTCCTTGTGACCATAAAACTGATGTGAATATCTTCGTCATCTGCTTCAAGAACTTGACCCACATACCAGTCCTTATCGTACATAGAGCCGCGACCCAGTCTTCTGTCTGGATATACTGGCTTCACACTTTGGTCAGAGGACTGTATCATCCCTTTGTTTTGATAGGCTTTTTGTCTCCGGTAGTCGGCCTGAATCTCGGCTCTTGATTTCCCTATTTTTACCTTTTGGATCTAAGGAGTAAAGATACAATTCTCGTATCAGTGAAATCAGAAAACTCACTTTCTCAGTTGGTGATATCAGCGCTTGCCCCTAGCCAGTGACGCTCAGCATCCAGGCGAAGCCCGCTGTGTGCGATTTTCAAGTCATCATGCCTAGATGTCCGTGCGTACTCCTCCAGAACCTTAGATTCATTCTCTCTGCCATACTTGAGAGAAGCTGTCTTGATGGGTGTCATGTTGGGGTTGGTTATGTTGAGGAGGACTGACTTCGCTGGCTTTTCCTGATTAGTATGGAGAACATCATACACTCGCGATGCAGTTATTCGACCAGCTCTCTGGTCATGCCAGACCACACTGTCCGCTTGTTCTTCAGTTGCTTTCTCGACCTTATCTATCTCCTCCTTCGTTACAGTCATCTCTTTAAGGTCTGCAGATTTCTGTGTCTGGAGTTCTGTGCTTTCTGTGAAGTAGGAGCGGAGTGGAGCTGGGAGTGGAGTTTGTAGTGCGCGGTGCGGTGTCGTGGCTGGTTTCCTTTGGAATAGGCGACAAGGAGGTCCCTCAAACAAACTAAGTCCCACTGGTTTGTTGTCAGTTTCCATGAGGGAAGAAATGAAAGCATCTTCCTCATCCTTGCTGCAGTGAGACCACTTCCTTTTCTTTCCACTGTTCTTTTTGATGCTGTCCTCTGCCTCCTCCTTGTAAAACTTAATGTCCCTAATCTGCGCTGGCTCCACATTTGAGACAAATCTATTGTTCCACTGGCAAGCAACATCAGTACAGGCTTGTGTCGTATATCCCAGACGTACTGCTGCCTCAACTTTGAAGAGTACTGCGGCAACATGACTACATGACTCCCCTAGTCCCGCCATACATGTACAGTGAGCTGCCACAACTCGTCCAGCGTCATCAGTTGCCACCCAGGGACTATGAGCAGCGTCGTTCAAGCGCTGAGATGGTTTGACAGCTGCGCTGAAGATGAAAAATCCCTTGGATGTGACCTGATGATAAACAGTCTGCACCCAGCCTGATCAAAATTGTTGGTGCGCCTCCAAGCTGCGGTAGTTTTTCATCGTGGCATGCGAGAATGACCCTGCAGAAGAGAGAAAAAATACAAAAAGAGAAGTAAGCATACTGCATATGAGGGCTTGTAAAATAAAGTCAAATTTAGTAGTATGTGCAAGCTTGGCAACAAAATTATACCAGAATGAGTTTGTGTAAAAATGATTTTACTTAAATATTTTTCTAGAACATAGAACTTAATAGTTAACTTAACCCTATCTAGCCCGGGGGGGGGGCAAAAACAGCCCCCCCCCTCGACATTTTTCGCAATAAATTTGTAACGCGAAAAGATCGCGCCGCGACGTTTCATGACTTTTTTCCTTCAAGTCTCACGCAACTTTTAAGACCAAATTTGCGGCGCGGGGGTACACGGTTCCGAAGTTACGTAACATTTTGTATGTGCATGTCAGACCCCAAATTGCTCAAAAACGTGATTTCATGTACAAATCCAATGCAAATTCTGTATCTAGCCAAAATTCATAAATGTATCATTATTTCTATTTTTACTGATGAAAAACAATAGATTTCATGTTATTTATGACTGAAATAGTGTTGCCAACGATTTCCATCGAAAAAACAATGAAAAACATAAAGTTGAAAAAACAAAGAAATACATAAGAAATTCTAAAAACAATAAAATACATAAGAAAAACTTTGATATTGCCATTTTTTTAAATCCTAATTGGATAATAATCCTAAGAAGAGTGTCTGGACTGATATCTAGCAGTTTTGGGTCTACATTTCAAGATTTACAACCAAATTATGATTTTTATGCATTTAATTAGCATAATTAATTAATTAAAAATAAGTTTGAATAATTTTGGTGCAATTGACAATTGAATTGTGGAGATTACGGCATCGGTGACGTACGTGCCAATTTTCGTCGCGATCGCGCGATCAACGGCCGAGATCTTAGGGGGGGGCTGTTTTTGCCCCCCCCCCGGGCTATGCGATTTCAAAATAGCCCGGGCTATATAGGGTTAAATTAGAAGACTGTCACTAGGCAAATAAGCTACATGTAGGCATGGCAGCTGCCAGACATTGATTAGTGCATACTACATGCAGACATGATGTCGGTGAGTATTTTTCTTGATTTAAATCATGGATTTAGTGGTTTGAGATTATTTGCATTATTAAATCCATTCAATACTGTAGCGAAAATTGGGTTTTGTTGTCGGTCCCCCTGATGGTAATAAGTTAGGGCGCCTGCTCGACCGGGGGCGAAAGGGAATAATATGGTGTTTGTCAGGACGCCGTTCCCTTTTCGTTCCCCGCGCCGAGTACCCAAGTCAAGGATGATCCGCCGAGCGTGTAGGCTATAAGTCCGTTTGGTCGCAATATACGACCAGGTTTATAGACGGGGATACCAGCACAAGCGGCACACTCCTCTGATTAGGTTCCCCGTGTCCGGAGCACTGATACCCGATTCTGTTGTGATAAAACGTTGAATTCCAATGTACCCGGTCCTCCAATACTTAATACTAGCTGATACCAGCAGCGCCACTACTAACAACAGCAGCAACAACAGGCACAGTCACAGCCACAGCAGCGGCAGCAGCAAAGAAATCCCTCTATTCCACCAGTCTGCTAGGCCGCTGGTCCCCCGTCTGTTCTGTCACAGCCTCGTAGACAGGATAGCAGCACCACCACCAGTAGACCCCTCCAGCACAATAACAAATCCACAGGCAAAAATCCAAAGCACAAATCCAAAGCACCAATCCCAAGCACAAGCCACCAGCAAAAATCCAACAGCAAAAAAAAAATCCAGGGGCACAATTCCACCAGCAAGAATCCAGGGGCACAAATCCACCAGCAAGAATCCACTGCAAGAATCCAGGGGCACAAATCCACCAGCAAGAATCCACTGCAAGAATCCAGGGGCACAAATCCACCAGCAAGAATCCACTGCAAGAATCCAGGGGCACAAATCCACCAGCACTGGTAGGCTGGAAACCGGCTGGTCCCTCTCTCCTACCAGTCGCAATCCAGGGGGGGCACAATCCAAGGCACAATCCAATGCCCTGGTAGGCTGGAACAGGCTGGTTCCTCTCTCCTACCAGTCGCCTTCCCCGTTGGTCCAGCGTCTGGTCCTCTGTCTCAACCCGTACTGATACCAAGACCAGTCTCCAGCTTTGCCAGTCCTACCAGTCTTGCTCCCCCAGCTCTGGTACTGGTAGACCATACCAGTCTCCCGCAATGCCGGAGGAAAGCGATTCCAAGGCTATCAGTGGCCCTAATTACCACCAATAGTCCCCACCAGTGTGGAACCTTCAAACACCGATTATCTTTCGCAAGCGAAAGATGTTGTGCAAAACATCAATTCAATCATTTGCTTCGCACACCGTACTAGCGGTAGGGTAGAGTATACCGGTGGTATACCTAGCCAGTGACCCTCTCGCTCCCTCGATTTGCGAACTTCTTTAATTACTTATACACAAAAATCACAGAGAAATAATTGGTTAGATAATTCAGTACATTTCCATTATACTTTAAATCTTAGATTTATAATACCGCTAATTACTTTTATTACATGCCAGTTATCTTAAATAACACACCATCATTATTTCTAACATTCCCGACCATCCGAATTATTCTACAATTTCTACTTATTCTACAATAACTAATTTTTGTCCTAAAAACTCTGAAACGTTAATTATACGTTGTAATCGATTACGCAGTACTTAATCGATTACGCGAAACCTGACCGATTCCGCTAAACCGCGCGCGCGATACCCCTACCTGTACACTCAACTACCTGCGATATCAACCTCATACGCGCCGTGACTAACCTCTCTATATATTTTATTTCTAAAAACTTATCTAATAAATCTTCTCTGAACAACTGACCAACCTACCACTGACCATTTCTTCTTATATCCTTAATAAGTATCCTTAAATTTTAATAACTGTTATATAATAATCGATCTAAATAATATAATCGATCTACTGTAATTACGGAAATAACCCTATATTCGCTACAATACGTTTACTGTGTTAACAGGATACACTGACAATATGCAACTTGAACTTACCGTGGCTTTCAACTAAGTAACAGTAGACATCGGCATATTCAATGCGTGGCCAAGCCTTTGGATCGTCTGTCCAAAAATCAGCTGGATGCTTATAAGGGCACTTTTCCAGCCCAACAGAGTCTAATTTCACTTTATAACGATGCAACACAGCTTTTCCATGTAGTCAAATGACATTTTTGGCTACAAAAACTCAGCAAAACTGACGAGATAATAGTAGTAGTATAAAAGCGATTCTCAACGTGTGTCTGTATCCTACGGCGTTCACCTAGCGAATGTTTTCACCGCGCTAAAATGGCGGCGACCGTGGGAAACCGGAAGTGACGAAAAGTTGCGTCCCCCTATAGGCGCAGTCCGCGCAGAAATGATAACGTGGAAGCGGTTCGTCTCTTTGATGCCACGAAATGCTTAAGCAGACCAAGAGACCAAGCACAGAAAGTACAAAAAAAGTTTCCTTACCCTGTTTCTGTATCAATGATGTCTGGTTCTCACTCTTGTCTGCACCCACTACCCTAGTTATTAGGCTACCGTCCACACGCAACACACAGAACTTCACATTCACACGTACACACGATATTTATTCCCCTTCAATCTATTCATAAATTTATGTGATTATGCCAGCTCCAAGTATAGAACTACTCTTAAAAACACTAAATACAAAACACAAATTACAATTCCAAGACGCGGCCCAAATCAGAAATCAAACTAAAAACTTACTTTTTGGCTCAACTCCGATCGGCTAGTAGCTGGAATCCTTATTGTGCAGTCCGGTAGTGAAGCTAGGCTAACGGTGCAGATCCGAGTTTGGTCCTAAAATGTTTAGTCTACGATGCGATAGAAAATGGCGTCTGGAACTTTACGGGAGGATAAAATGTATCTCTCCCCCCCCCCCCCCCCCCAACCGCAGTATATCAACCATACTTGCTATATATGAGTTTCGCAGAAGTACGGAACATCTACCAAGTCTGCTTGCCGTTGGACACTTATTCCCAGACACACGGCATGTGCCCACACCTCGCATTCCGTGACCCCACACCCGACCCAGTTCCCACTTGCACCATTTTCCTTGATAAAGTCTTTGTCGGTTTTTGTCCCAAAAACCCTGTTGCACTGCCTACACCTATTAACATCAGACTTACGTGGGGGTACCTTAGTTTTTATCCCCGGCAAGCCCCCTGATCGAGGGAAGACGGGCCTGTTCCGCCGGGTCGGTGTTCTTACAGAAGAACATGAGGGAGACGAAATGGGGCTTGGTTAAGGGAGAAGGGGGTTGAGAAGAGGGGTTGAGAAGGAGTTTGAGAAGGGGATTGAGAAGGGGGAGGAGAGGTCCTTTGGTCCAGTCTGTTTGCAACGTTTGAGTCCCAACCGTGCGAGACTTGATGTTGGTGGTTATCCTGCCACTTTCCGCCCGTACTTCATACTTAATTTTTGCACCCCGTTTGTGTCTCAATCTCTCCGATCTTGTGTGGTAAGGAAAAGAATGACAATACAATAAAAATTACTTCTATGAATGGGTGTATGCATTATACAGTATAGACTCCATTGTTTGCAAAATCATTATCAAAGTATA
>CAVLGW020000384.1:0-16347 GCA_963669155.1 Arbacia lixula
TCCGCCATGGGTCGCCCGATTGCCTCAAAATTTTGCACAAGGGTAAAGAATTATGTAATCTACAAAGTTGTATAGCTAAATTTACGAAAGTCCTTTTATTTCTTTTTTTAAACTAATTAATTTATGCTAATTTATGCGAGAAATCATAGATTTTGGCATTTCTCACTAAATAAAGCCTCAGGAATAGCAATTTTTGGTACAAATGTCTTTCATAACTCCCTCATCAATTCTTGAAAGAAAAAGATAGGTTGTGGTAATTATTTCTTATGTATTTTATTCTTTTTCAATTTTCTTATGTATTTCTTTGTTTTTCATCAAGATTCAGATGCGTATGCATGGGTGTGTGTGAATGTGTGAATGTGGGTGTGTGGGTGTGTCTGTGGGTGTGTGTTTGTGTGTGGTAATCATTTTCACTATTTGAAACAATGATAACACTTATTAGAAAAGTATTGACATAAATTTTTATTTTTGATTTTATCCATAGGGTTATACATAGTCACATAGAGAAATAGCGAAATTTCAGTGACGTGTTCGGTAAACGTAATCTGACACCCGCACGGTAGGTCCGATCGCCATAAATTTGGTATCAAAATGTGCGAGTAGGATCAGAGAAAAAAGTCAAGAAATTTCGTTTCGAAATATTGAGACGTTAGGAAGTACCGACAAAACTTCGACAGGGGGGGGGGGCCATAATGGCCCCCTCCGGAGTATTAGGGTTAAGTTGAGGAATTGTGACATAGTGAAAGGGACATTAATATTAAGCAAAATTGCTTTTTGTGAACTCTGTATCTTACATTACATTGCTTCAAATAAGACACATTCACATAGTGTGGGACAGGAACAGTTCATGAGTTCATAAGTTTTGAGATGAAAACAAAGTCCACAGATTCCATTAAAATGGGATTGGTTGGTCTGATTTGTGATTAATAATGAAGGCTTGACTTACCACAGTCATTGCATCTATAAGCTGCCTCTGCTGGGATACTTCCTCCTCAAGTCTTCTGCGTTCTGTAGCCTGCTCCCGGAGCCTGGCCTCATTCTACAACCAGAGCAACATAGATAATACATCTTACATGCATAGAACACTTGTATCTGGGTGAGGGTGAAACAGGTAACCGATTGCATCAAGTCATTGAGGGTATGAGGGCACAGCTACCAACATTGAAATTCAACAATCAGGCGGACATTTCATCATATATCAGGGAGATGTCTATGAAATGAATACAACCTAATGACAATAATCTATATATATATATAAAAAAAAAAAAAAAAAATTGCATCAAGTCATTGAGGGTATGAGTGCAGAGCTACCAACATTGAAATTCAACAATCAGGAAGAGTTGGGGAAATTTCATCAGATATGAGGGAGATCTCTATGAAATGCATACAGCCTAATGACACTAATCTATAAAAAAAAATAAAAAAAATCAGGGAGATTGGGTGATGTGGTGAAATCCAATGCAGTATTATTGTTCTATTTCAGGGAGTCTCCTGCGAAATTAGGGAGACTAAGCAGATCTGTTAGTGTAGGATGCTTCTACAAGTCACAACATTCTGTAAAAGAACACAGCCAGAATGTATAGACATTCATTAGGGCAGTGGTTGTGTGCAGGATGGGTTTTCATAATTTAATTGTCTTTATGTTCACTCATGGTTAAATTATACATAAATGTATGATACAATACACATATTCAAATGTACAATGAAAAGCTATGATGCTTTCATTAATGATCATACCAACAATCTTTAATTGGAGACATTTCTCAAATATATTACGTCTAAAAAGTACAAACATCTAAGATGCAAAATGGTGACAGTTTAAGGAAATTTTAAAAACAAAATTAGGGGACCAATATCTTAATAACTGATCCCAAACACCCTAATAACTGCTTTGTTCTAGACACGAATGCCATATATTTTTCATAAATACCCACAGACTGACTATACGGGCATTGCTATATGAAGCTTTCTAAGTTATGGGAGAAAAATAATTCAAGTTGGATGTAAGTCATGTCTGGGAGAATAAAGCTTTTTTTGTCTCTGCATCCAAATTTTGGAATGTGTTGCCCCTTGGTATTCCCACTGTTGGCTCAATAGACACATTCAAAACCAACCTCAAGATGTTTATATCTTCTTAAGTCTTTCAAAAGTAACAAATGCAGAGGTACCAACATTGAAATTCAACAATCAGGAAGATTTGGGGAAATTTCATCAGAAATCAGGGAGATGTCTATCAAATACATACAAACTAATGGCAATAATCTATCAATAATCAGGGAGATTGGGTGATGTGATGAAATCCAAAGCAGTATTATTGGTCTACTTTCAGGGAGTCTCCTGCGAAATCAGGGAGACTTGGCAGCTCTGCATCTGTCTAATCCTTCTGCACCTCAGTAAAGTGCGATGGGGCATTTCAAATGCTCAGCTATCGTGATCAATGATTACTGAGTTGTTCCCCATGGAGTACATGCCGCTAGCTGTGCAGCCACACACCTGGGTGAGATGAGTGAGAATCCTGGTAAGGGTCTGCACCAGGAAGGCTGTGTAGCCAGACAGCTGGGGGAAGCCCCTACTGCTACTGCTGCTAGTCAGGCTAGGGGTCAGGTGACCAGCGCTGCTCTCTCCTCCAACACCAACCCTCGACTCGTCAAAGGCACTGCACGCTGTCATCAGCTCATTCAACAACTGCATAGCGGGACAAGGCAGGGTTACATGTGATGCCATGCAAAGGTGCAGCATAGCCTATATCAACTCGGGGGCTTGATCTGGCCCTCCATAGCAAGAAGTGAGTAACTTCATGGGTTACATAAATGAGCCCTCTATAGCAAGAAGTGAGTAACTTCATGGGTTACATAAATGAGCCCTCCATAGCAAGAAGTGACTAACTTCATGGGTTACATAAATGAGCCCTCTATAGCAAGAAGTGACTAACTTCATGGGTTACATAAATGAGCCCTCCATAGCAAGAACTGAATAACTTCATGGGTTACATAAATGAGCCCTCTATAGCAAGAAGTGAGTAACTTCATGGGTTACATAAATGAGCCCTCTATAGCAAGAAGTAAGTAACTTCATGGGTTACATAAGTGAGCCCTCTATAGCAAGAAGTGAGTAACTTCATGGGTTACATAAATGAGCCCTCTATAGCAAGAAGTGAGTAACTTCATGGGTTACATAAATGAGCCCTCTATAGCAAGAAGTGAGTAACTTCATGGGTTACATAAATGAGCCGTTCATAGCAAGAAGTGAAAAACTTCGTGGGTTACATAAATGAGCGATCTATAGCAAGAAGTGAGAAACTTGCAACACAAACATAATATTACAGTAAACGGCAATACAGACGGGAGTGCAGATGCAACTTTTAGGTTGTCTAGGCTTTCCCTTGCCTTTTCAGGTATCAATCTGTGAAATGCATTATCATGGGGGTAAATGTATTTTCTTTCATTTTTTAATCTTTTCTTTTCCATTTCAAAGGACCGCAAATAAAGTTGCCACATTCCAAGTGTAAGGCCTGATCGGTCTTCTAGCCCTGGTATTGAATGACTCAAGATGTGCCCAATGTCACTGCATGGGCTCAAAGATGGGCTCTATACCTATAGCTGAAATGAATGCCACCCACCATTGTGAGGTCCTCAGGGGTGGTTTTCTGTGTGATGTTGAGCTGTGCACTCTGATGACCCTTGCCCTTTGATCTTGATCTAGCTTTCTTCTTGACCTTGGCTGTGTCATTGATGGCTCGCTGTTGAGACAAAGCAGTATTCTGTCGGTCGGGTGTCTTGGATGGATCTGCAGTGTAGAAATAAAATGCAGTGACAAGATCTTCTGCCTGCTCTCACCTATGTACTCAAGGTTGAAATGTCATTGTATGTGCCCACATTGCATCTTTAAAGTCAATGTTGTTTTCTTTGGGACACCTTGATTGTATGCCGTACTGACCGGCATATTAGCCGCACCCGCGTATAAGACGCACCCCGACTTTGAGCACGCAATTTGAAGAAAAAAAAATTGGATCTTTCAAAGCAACACTTATACACATGTATGGGACTATAATTTGTGTGACAACATTCAACAACAAAATGGATGGCTTTGATAGCCCAACACAATTGATGTACTGGTAATACCATCTCAATCACATCACCAGGCTTACTGGTACTAAGAAAAAGCACCGGGACTAGGACCTTTGATCTTCATCAGAATTGACCCCTATTTTACACAGTTAATTGGTTTCATGCAATGCATACATGTACCAAGTTTGAAGTTAATCTGGTGAACGGATCTCAAGATATTGCATGAACGGATTCGAGACGGATGGACAACCCGAAAACATAATGCCTTCGCCCACTTCGTGGCGGAGGCATAAAGATATCAATTTGGGGGCAATTGCTCATTGACCTTTGACTTTTCAGAGATTTTACTATAAATGTCATCAGTCTACCCCAAAGTAGTGATACATCTTTGTAACATGTTTGGTTGAAATTACATCCTTGAATTTGGATGAGTTGTGAAAAAAATGTCAATTTTCTGCAATTTTTTCCCAAAATTCATTAACCTTTGACCTCCATGAGAATTGACCCCTATTTAACACATTTCATTGGTTTCGAAATGCACACATGTAGCTAGTTTGAAGCAAATCTGGTGAACAGTTCTCCAGGTATTGTGTTAACGGATTCGGGACGGACGGACGGACAACCCGAAAACATAATGCCTCTGGCCACTGTGTGGAGGAGGCATAAAAATGTGAACTCAAATTCCATAGAATGGCACAAAATAATTGCTATTAAGTCTTTGTGCACCAGGTGTGCATTTTTTTTTCAATGCTGAACTGGACAAAATATACTATGGTTAAAAATTGAGGCTCCTTCCCTTTCTTCCCTTTCTCTTTCCCTATGCCAATTCCTCTGAGCTGTAGTGTATCTCCATCTACTCCTGCCTCTTCTCCCATCTTCAGTATTGAGGTAAGATGCTTACCTCGATTCTCCTTATCATCGCATCGCCCCTGAGGATCTGCATTGCCTTCATTTACATGCTGTATTAAAACAAACACAGAGTTCATGCATTAGATTCCTTCCCTTCTTGATTGGTTCATCTTATTTGGATGTTCGGAGGCAATTATATCAACCTACCATCTGGCAATATGGTAAAGCTGGATACTCTTGGGTCGTCAGACAGGCCTCAAAAACATTTGTATTGTCAATAACATGTTTTCTCAGGACATTCATGAAGAAGCTTTTCAAGTTAAATATTTGGACTGTGATGGAAAGTGAGCAATATCAAGAGTGAGGATTACTAGATACTTCCCAAATATAAACAGAAACTTATTCAAACACAAAGAAGAGAGAGAGAGAGAGGGAGAGAGAGAGAGAAATGGAAAATCTACTAAGTTCCCTAGGGTCACATAGAAACACAAAATATATACTGATCAAAACAACTGAGCAGAGAATATATGACATGTACACTGCCATATAATTGTAGGCATAGGCAAAACCAGACACACATAAATCTCAGCCCTACGCGGGCTGAAGAGTGAGTCAGGGTGAAACTATGCCCCTCTCCTCACCACAAAGCACCCCACACCTTCCCCCTACCTAGTCCCTCGTGACGAGGGGTCCTAGGAGGGAGAGGGGCAGGGTGGACTGGAGTGACAGAGTTACTCTCTGATGACATAAAATCACAGATCAACCATGGCTTTGGTGATGTGAGGAACGGTCATCAGGTTTCTTTCCCTTCAATCATGGTGTCAGGACCAGGGATTTTAAAACCAAGGAAAGGAAACTCAAGCACAATATATTCAAACATCTGTCGTGCTGCATCAGCAACAGCGACAGCTACTACAGCTACGACTGTCTAACAAGCTTGCAGCCTAGCAAGCGAAAGCTTACCAAAAAACAGGTAAATTTTTGTGATTGTGGAAAAAAGAAAGTTTTCTTATGACTACACACCAATCAGATGAACCTCTTCAGAAATCTGTATGGACACTTTAGCATGCTAATGAATTTCAAAAGCATTCCACAACCGCTGCAATGCTTTGATGTCCCACGCTCAGCACCAACATTTGGCTGATATCCCTGTTTTAACTAACCTCCTCATACAATAAATATGTTACATTCTAAAACAATATACAAACAATAAATAGTGCATATAATTGATTGACAACAATGTACGTGGAAAATATTGCATTATATGACACCTAGATAGATGCCCGTCATTTGATTGGTGGTTTGATATCGATCATTCAGTCCATTTACAATGACGTCATCAACCGTGCAATTTCGGATCCATTCATCATGCAAATTTTGGATCCATATACGATATTGTCTATTTAAGCTCGCCGAAACCACCAGTACTCACATGTAATGTGTACATGCGAGCCGCGACCGCTCAGCAGCTGTACTTGTGCATATATCGAGCTATTTTGGTGTCATATAAAACAAATAATAAATGTTTTTTCATTCGTGCAATGGACAGAATATTTTATGGTGAAAGATGAAATGAATGATCCATTCAACTCGGCTGTTCCTCATTGAATGGATCTTTTCATCATGAAATTTTCAGTCCACATGCATTATTTGTATACAAGAATACCCTCTTGTCAAAATTGTATCATAATTTGGCTGCATCATGATAGGTTTGGAAAACACTGAAAAAAGTTTGCCTAGCATGTCAGCATACGTAACAGTGGATTTCCAACCTACTCACACTGAAATTTGGATAATCTCAAAACATTTTCATTCAACTGTAATCAAGTTCCATTATCCTCCCACAGGCTTTCAGGATCTAATTGATGGAATTAAGATGTGACAAGAAAAGTTCAATAATGAGAGGTTTGTGTGCATGCGTACCTGGTCAGACATTTCATCAATGACCTTCCTCCTGTGGCCAATATTAAGCCTGGTGTCAAGCACATATTGATCATCAGCACTCTCACCAGAGTCGTCTGAATCAGACTCTGTGGAGAGATAGCAAGAGAGAGAGGAGGGGGAGAGAGAGAGGGAGGAGATAGAGAGAGAGGGGTATGTGTGTGTGTGTGTGTGTGTTTGAGAGAGAGAGAGAGGGGGGGGGGGAGAGAGAAAGAGAGAGGGAGAGAGAGAGAGAGAGAGAGAGAGGGAGAGAGATTGACAGAGAGAGAGGGAGAGAGATTGACAGAGAAAGAGGGAGAAAGATTGACAGAGAGAGAGAGAGAGAGAGAGGGGGGGGGATATGTGTGTTTGAGAGAGAGAAAGAGATAGATTGACATAGAGAAAGAGAGGAAGGGGGTGGGTTGGGAGGAGAAAGGAATGAGGGGCAGAAAGCGAGAGGGGTGGGGGGAGGAGAGAAGGAGAGGGGAGAGATAGAAAGAGGTGGGGGAGGGAAGAGAGACAGACACATATAAGCTAGGTGCTTAAAAACTGTTGACACTGTTGAAAAATAATACAAAATCAGTTACAACTCATATCAAGCTGAAATTGACACATCATAAAGTCAAGGGATGTCAATTTTTTAGAGACATGTTTTGTGACATTTCGTTGATGATTTTTCTTGAAATAATCCTCAGAATATTTATTGGAAAATTCACTTTTGGACAAATTTGGGCCTCAAAATGTGTGTGTATAAGATAATTAATTCAGAACACACCAATGATCACTGTGTATCACACCTGTAAAGCCACTAGCCACTACCATCACAGTGTCATGAATAATGCATAGTACTTATGGCAGAAAATAATATGTGGGTTGGCATGTGTGATTTCTTGTGTTCCAAATTAATTATCTGGTACACACAATTTTTTAGATCAAAATTAGGCCAAAAGTGAAAATCTCATTAAATATTTCAAAGATTATGACAAGAAAAGTAATCAATGAAATGTCACAAAACCTGTCTTTAAACAATTTGACATCACTCAACTTTATGATGCTTCAATTTCAGCTTTATGTGAGTTGAAACTGATTTCTAATTATTTTTCAAAAAAATATTTTTTTAACACCTACCTGTAGTACCTGTACACCCACAGTTGATTTAATTACTTGCATATCAGCTCAAATTAAATACACTGACAGGTCAATCAAAATCCCTCAAGTTTTTATTTCCTTTCATTAATCAGAAAAAAGGGATGAAAGTAAACAATACAGATCCCTCTCTAGAGATATTCTTCAAAACTTACTACAAAATTAGATTCTGAAATTGTGATTGTATTGTTCTTCATAGCATTGTAGACATAAATTTCTAAGAAGCTGATTTCTGTTGCCATTGATCGTTATATTGTTTCTTTCACTTTGGTACGCTTTGTTGTATTGGCCTACTGCCTTGAACTTACCTTCCTCCTCTTCCTCCTCATAGTCATTGAGGGCGCTGGGGTCCATGACTGACTCACTCAGTGTATCCAGGTAGCTGGTGTGGGTGGGCCCCTCAGCTATGGGGCCACCTGCCCTGTGCAGCAAGGACAATCAGAGTCAATCAATTGGAACTTGTAAACTATTAATTCTAATGAAATTCCTCACAACTGATTCAATCTTTTGAACCCTTTGTGAGCTATCGATGCATTTTTGCCGCTAGAATGTATGTGTATTTTATCTGCTGAGCCACATTTATTCTATCAGTTTAAGAAGAAATTGTTTTTGATGGCTTCATATCTAACATTAACATTTATAACTGAAACAGCTGATTTAAATCTGATATTACATTGCATATTCATCAGACAATGCAGCATTAACTACAGCTTACATACTATATTTTTTTCACTAGTTTAGCGATCTACTTGACATTTGTTTTTGTTTAAATACTGAAGACAGATTCATTCTTTCTGCTTCATTTTTCTTTTCGCACATCTAAACAGCCATACCCTTGCATGTTCACGGCCCTTTACAGTGTCAACCATTGCCCATGGGTTACTTTAAGGACACAAAACAAATGATACACAAAACAAATAATACACAAATCTCACTCAAAGTCGCACACAAAGATACACAGATGACAAATAAAGTTCCTTTAGGTTTATCATATTTCCCATTAAAAGAAAACATGACAAAACGCTATTCAAATGTCAAAAAAAGAGATAAAAGATAAATGCATAACACACATAAGTAGCTTGCCAATCAAGAAACAGCATGTAGGTTACATAGTGCTAAACAGATTGTACATTCACAAAATAAAAATGGCCATCTACCTGTTTATTGTGGCCACCTGTCTATAGTGGCTACTTTTGTGATTTCCCTTGAGTGGCCACTATAAACAGGTTTGACTGAATATAGACCATGGAGCATTACAGACCGCTAGCGTATACCACCACATCATTGTAGGCATGGGCAAAACCAGACACACATAAATCTCAGCCCTACGCAGGCCGAAAAGTGAGCCAGGGTGAAACCATGTCCCTCTCCTCACCACAAAGCACCCCACACCTTCCCCCTACCTAGTCCCTCGTGACGAGGGGCCCAGGAGGGGGAGGGGCAGGGTGGACTGGAGTGACAGAGTTACTCTCTGATGACATAAAATCACAGATCAACCATGGCTTTGGTGAAGTGAGGAACGGTCATCAAGTGATTTGTTTTATATTGTGTTCTAAGGGATGCTTGTTTCAACACATACATCAACTACATTGACTCAAGACTGCTTCTGGTAACATAAACCCTCTCTATTTAAACCATGCTCCAGATTTAGTTACTTCCAGATCTAATAAGTCTATGCATCCATGCACTCAACTGCCAGGCGCCTGGCTAACAGATATATGGGTCAGCTATAATGTTGGCCAAATCTACCAATTTTAACCATCATACTCGCATGCAAGTGCAATATCTCATTTGAAAATAGTTTGAGTAACATTTGTTGAGCTTTTCACATACCTCTTATCGCCATGTCCTGCAGGAGCTCGAGTGATATGCGGGACAGCTTTCAGTCTCTTGGGATCATCGTAGAAGAGGTCTTTCACCACAGCCATGACCCTGTCAGAGTGGGCGAGGGCAGCATTTAGCTGCTGCTCATCATAAAGGATTTCTCTCAGCAAGCCAGCCTGGTTCCCCTCACTCAGCGATCGCTGCTTCTTGGCTGGGAGAGACGGTGCAAGGCACACGGTGAAATGAAATATGGGATTATGTCAATACCTAGGACACGATTAAATAGGTTGCAGAGTCCTTGCATTGTGGTCAGCCACAAAAAGTAAACAACTTCAAATTACAAATGAAATATTTGTGTTTCATTAAACTTACAATTTCATACTGGTCTGATGTTAAAGATAAGGACAACAGTTTTATCAGTGCTCCTAAGCAATGCAACTACTACTCATATACAACTTCTGTGGGATGCAACTTTCAAGGGATGCCTCATGTTGAGTGGGGGTGAGACATTTTATTGACATCTAAAATATACAATTTCAAGGCAAAATATTAACTGTAACCTTGGCTGCAGCATTAATCAATAAACTCTTACAATTTTACAATAATTCTGATATCTGGGAACCTTTCTTAAAGGGTACCACTGGGCAGAAATTTAACTTCTTTTATCAAAGATTTACCGGTATCTCGAATATACAAAACAAGTTTGTGGTCCTCCATTTATTTCTACATTGCTAGGGAATCATTTTTACTCTTACATTTCAATAGTTCTGTCCGATAACAATACAACCTCATGATACTCTAATCGACCGCAGCTGGAAAAGATAATCTCAACAATTGCTTGTGTGCATGTCACTATTGCAAGTGACTTTCATTATAATGAAAACGGTGGTACTGTGTACTGCACTTGCATATGGCCAACATATCGCATCAGCTGCATGTGTACACATTTAGGCATTTAAGTTCGAGCGAGCGTGCGCGAAGAGATACTAACCATCGTTTCCGCTGTGTGATAGATCGCTTATGCCCAATAATTACATACGCATATTGATCTAACGAACGTGCAAAACAAATAGATGCGTGACACATCGATATAGCCAATGTCCCATACGATGTATTAATCTATTGCATTTTTCTCCAATTACAGAAACACATGAGGCCCCACAACAAGATGATTGATGTTAAATTCTAGTACTAATACAACGAAGCATTGGTTTTGTAATGCCCGGAGGTCCCCTTTAACACTCGAGAAAGACCAAAACTAGATGTGGACCTTCTTGACTTGCAAACATATATTGCAGATTGAGAGTTATCCTTTATGAGAGATTAGACAAAAATACTTTCTGCTGTTTTCCCCATAAATCAACAATATATTTGCAGTGACCAGTGCTTTGCCAGCTGTTGGTGCCTAACTATTCCATGCTCAGCTCAAGACAAGATGCACAAACCTTTCAGCAAAGCCCGCCTTCTCTTCTCGTCCTTGATGGCATCCAAATTGTTTGACTGATGAACCTTATGGCGGCGATCCTAAGATTCAAGTGGCAAAAAAATTAGTTAAGAGGTTTTTATCCAAAACCGATGTGTTCTGTACATACACAAGTACATTTTTCCTGTACATCTTCATGTGATTTTACTTCCCATAACAAGAAGGAGGTTTTGAACTTCCTGTGTCAACAATTAAAATCTAGCGCAGTTACATTGCCTGTCAGACATTACAAATTGCAGAAGTTCAAATCAGTTGACATTAAATATGAACTCTATCTGTTCATATTACAAGTTTTCATGCAAAACTGAGCCCCTCTCACAAAATATGGTACACAAATAAAGACCTAATAGCATGGTACCAATGTGGAAATGATGTGGGGGCTCAGGCCAGTTTAGCTGTTTTATGTGCAAGAGTCTGCATGAATTAACAAAAGACTTTGCCAAGATTTTCAAGAATAAAAACCTGTGGCTTATTCGCCGGTCAGCACAGTAAATGTCAATTTCTCCCTCATGATGGAACTCACAATTTCATCTTGATTCAGCTTGTGGATGGTCAGGTCACTGGTGGTATCCTATCGGTGAAAAATGCAGAAGAACAACCAATATCAAGGTAGATTGTCACATCACAAACCTTTATATATTTTAGTCACTAATACTCGTAATACAGATGGCACTTGTTAACATTTTGCTTATTTATCAACTACTTTACACACAAAAATTAACAACTTGCAAGAGAAGAATATCCCACATATATCATTTGCAATCCATGATACAGATATCAAGATCACGACTGATCATCCCACAAAACTATTGTTTGTTGTACACATCATCTAACATACATGTCCTTTGACAAATGTGAATTTGACACGGACAAAGCATTCAGTGCAGTTAGCACAATTCAGAATATACAAATTGAAAGCCAATAAAGGGGTGCTCCATCTATGTTAGACTCTATGACCAAGAACTGTCAATTTTCAAAGGCAAAATGTCTTCTCCCCACTCTCAAATACTGTATTCAGCATGTTCTGAAATGAAAACACATCGGTGACCTTGACCACTTATCTCTGTCGCGTTACATCTAAGTTAACATGATACAAATCTAGATTTGTCAACTCAAGGCTCAGACATGTCAGAGACACAGGGCAGGCATAAAAATTGAAAGATTTTTCTTTTATTGTAGTGAAAAATTGTATGAAAAGTACATTAAAGCAGTAGTCTAATAACATACGCACATCCCAGGTAGGTTTCTTCTGGGTCTGCTTCTTGGATCTTCCAGAGAGCGACTGGGACCGTCTTGGCATCCTCACAAATGACATTCTTGTCACTTTTTTGTCAGACCCTTATGCCGCTAGTCTGTGTCAAAGTGGAGAAAGGGAGAAGATAATCAAACATTGACATTGAGACTAACTGACCGTGCTGATGTGATTTGCATTATAATAGTATAGAGACTCCTGGGGCAGGGGCGTGTTTCTCTAAACTCAATTCTAAATGCTGGAACTGCTCAGACACTGTCACATCTATTGTTCTCAATCAGACGATCCTTGAGAACAATAGTGACTTATGGAATGCTGAGTTGCATAATTTGGCCCAGGAAAAGTGAAGAAATGTGCATTATGTGTGCTACAATAACATTTCTGTTGCATTTGTCAAACTTTGCACAGTATTTAATCGACTTTGGTGGGTAAGGGCTTTGCATGCTCAACATCACTTTAATGAAGGTGAACTTCATAAGAAGCTGAAAAAATGTTTCATGTTGTTGAGTATCATTCAAGCATTCCACAGATCAAAAAGCTAGTCTAAGTATGCCAAAATTTTAACACTTTTTAATGTTTAAAATTCACTAATGTTTGCTCACGATACAGATTTTTAAGATAACATACAGCATAGACAGAATTCCATACAACACATTCTTCTAGACAACATGAAGTACAAAAGCAGCGAAGTGTCACCAAACTTCGGCAAGACTCTTTCAGCCAGAGAACCTGCAACTGCTCAAACTCTCTACCTGCAGAAGTCATCACTAGATTGATGTATTCAGAGCCAGATTAGTTAGGGTATGGGCAGGGCAAAGGTTTATGTCTGCATATTCCTAAGATAGCATGAGCAATCTCCGAGCCTAATTTGTGTAATACCAAACACAAAATAATCTACAGAGAGCAGCCCAGGAACAATGACGAGGCCAAAATGAAACAACGAACTGACTTGGCCTGGAAGCACGACTGCTGAGAAAACAGCATTCTTCCAGTACATCTGGTAAAGGTAAATGGGATTGCCCGGCCCAGATTTACAGAGTCAGAGGATAGATCTACCTGAATTAACCAAGGTTCGCTTAAAGATGCTTTTCATCTATGTTGCATTTTTAAAAAAATTGTAAACGAATCAGATCAAGGTGGTTCAGAATTGCGCAACGTGACGGCAGCTGCGTTGATATGAAGATTGAAAGTCACAGACATGCGCTAGTTCTCAGTGGTGTACCACTGACTGTCCCGACCTCCAACCCCCTGACGGGATGACTGAACCGTCAATGTCATGCCCAAAAGACGCACAAATCAACTGGCTAATTACGCAGCTCCAAGAAATACAAATTACAATTCATAGTCTCATGGCAGCCTTGATGGACTTTGCTTATTACGCATGCATACATTCAGGCAAGAGTTCCATATGCCCCCCCCCCCCCCCCCATAAAAATTAATAAAAAAATATATAATTTTCCTAATATAGCATAATGAGGAGGGGGAAGTGATAAAAATTAGGTTTAGGGTTAGTTTTAGGGTAAGTTTTAGGGTTAAACGTCACGGGTCGCTAGCAGCATAGACTCTCGTGGCTAGGCCCGGCTCGGCTCGGGGCTAGGGCCTTGCTAATGACGGGTGCTAATGCAGACCTAGAAATCACTTTTTTGGACGAATTCAACGGCTAAGGAATTGTCTAGGGTTAGGGTTAGGGTCAGGGTCAGGGTTAGGTTTAGGGTTAGGGTTAGGTTTAGAGTTCAAATTCATAAAATATGTGCCAAAGCATTTTACATGTATTTACCCACCGTCAGAGTAATCATGATAACGCCCTCTACAACACTAAAGAATTAACACATACAATAAATGCCTAATAGCTTACAACACCCTAGGCTCTCAACTCGTCTACGTGGTCTAGTGCGTAGTGGAGAAGGCTATGGACTAACGACTCAATGATCAGGGATCTAATCCATCAGCGGATTTTTGCAAGGTATGAAATGTGACTTTCTATGTGTGCAATGATGTGAAATGTGACTTGGAAACTAATAGTAATACGAAGTACCATGGAATGTAACCCTACAGGGCTCCGCCGCAAAGCGGCAGAGCCCTACGCTCAACTATTGGCATGAGCCGCAAATCGTCAGTTTGGTTCGCTTATTTTGGACATAATGCTTTCAAAGTAAAAAATTTCTACTCATATACACTCACGAACATCTAAGACAACCAGCAAACCCTGTAGAATCCTGATTTGAAAATTAATATGAGGAAAAAAAACGTGATTATCCAGTCCTGTCAAAATGTTCCCATGTTGTAGCAGCGATCTTGGAAAGTCGAAAATAGACTGCGCATGCACGGTGTCGGCGCAGCAAACATGAATATTCAGACTTTGCAGAGAGATTAATGAATATGCATGAGCGATGGGGGCAAGGATGTGCGCTTGTTTACAATCTGTCACCCTATCGCTCATGCATATTCATTAATCTCTCTGCAAAGTCTGAATATTCATGTTTGCTGCGCCGACACCGTGCATGCGCAGTCTATTTTCGACTTTCCAAGATCGCTGCTACAACATGGGAACATTTTGACAGGACTGGATAATCACGTTTTTTTTTCCTCATATTAATTTTCAAATCAGGATTCTACAGGGTTTGCTGGTTGTCTTAGATGTTCGTGAGTGTATATGAGTAGAAATTTTTTACTTTGAAAGCATTATGTCCAAAATAAGCGAACCAAACTGACGATTTGCGGCTCATGCCAATAGTTGAGCGTAGGGCTCCGCCGCTTCGCGGCGGAGCCCTGTAGGGTTACATGGAATGGAGAGATCTAGAGAGAGAGAGAAAGAGGGAGGTAAACACATCTGTAATTGACTTTTAATGCTCATTTATTTATTTTTATTTTTTTTAATTTTCACTTTTAACCCCCCCCCCCCAAAAAAAAAATGCCTCCCCCCATTTTTTACTCATCCCCAGAATCGCCCTCTTAATAGACAGTCAGTAGGCTATTCAAAAAAAAAATTATGGGGGGGGGGATGCATATGGAACTCTTCAAACTCTTTCCTACATTCAATACAGTTAGCCATTCATGTGTGATAAATATACTTCAAAAGAATAATTCATTAATGTGCACGGGTCGAGACAGTCGGACCCATCACGCAAGGAAAATGATGGCGAGCGTCCCGGGGCTCATCCAGATCCAGACGGCGAGTCGCACCGCTTACGTGTAAGCTTGCGCACGGGACTACACTAAAGCACTCTCACTGGCCTAGCCTTGCCGAATAATTTACGTACATGCTCTAATATTACACGGAATCTGTGCATGGAACCTCTAGACTGCGTCAAAATACTTACACATACATCTTCTAGGTAAGCTAAGGAATAGTCAACTTACCCTAAGTAAAACGTAAACTACAGTTTAGTCCTTAGATTTTACTCGGAAGACTAACCTTGGTCCAGCTTGGTTAGCACCTCCGAGGTTGAACAGCGCCAGCTCGCGGCGCCGCGTGCAATTTTGAGAAATTTGGGGGAAAAACGCGGGAACATTTAGTTCAACTTTTGAGTTTGAAAAAGGTCTCAAAATATAAAAATAAGTTTTTCGCTCGCCTTGCAGAAAATGTATCTTAGTCATCATGGGCGCACAACGACACATACACTGATTAACTACAGGTGGCATTTGTATATTTGTAATGTGCCCATATCACAATTATGATTTAACCTAGACGTACAGGCTTGTAAACCACGAAGCCCCAAACCGGACATTTTTGACGAAAAAAAAAAAAATATTACGTACGTACGTAGTATTATCACATGGAGCAGAAGAACTGGAAACAGGAGATG
>CAVLGW020000385.1:0-16316 GCA_963669155.1 Arbacia lixula
TGAACCCACAGCGAGCAAGTGTTCGTTTCGTTTCTGAAAGTATGATTAATAGTGTTTATATCCCAAGTCTAGTTTTGCCATATCATTTAGCACATACCGTAATGTCAAACACCGTGCAACTATGCGATCTATCATTACACATGTTCAGGTTTTGTTAAAATTAAATGTTCCTCACTTGATACCAGCTTGGCAATGTTCAGTTATTGTTCAAGAAATGTAAATGAGATTTTTATTGCTCATATATTGTTTCGATTTTCATATTCATGCTAGTAATGAATTAGTAATTACATGTAATTTCGAGGAAATTACTCGATGTAATGTATTGTAGTCATATGTTAATGTTGTACATAATCTAAAAAAATCAAGAAACTATATTTTATTATATAATTTGTATTGTAATCAAATGCTAATTTTGTACAAAATCTAAAAACATTCAAGAAAATATATTTTATTATATAATTAGTGTAAAACAAATATAATGTATATTGTGAGAAAAATCAGATAATAAATTTTAGCTGTGTGCATTAGTATCACGCTCCTGTGTAGTACTGTATATTTTATTGACTGTTGTATTATATCATTCCTTCCAGAGGACTTTGCGCCATCTCTTCCTCTCTGCTACATGCCAACCATTCTTCTTTCTTAAATCAAATATCACATTTCCCCTCTCTCCGGTTTTCGGGCTCTCTTCCCCTCTCTCTGTCTTTCTGTCTCTCTTTCTGTCTCTTTCTGTCTCCCTCACTGTCATCCCCCCCCCCCCTCTCTCTCTCTCTCTCTCTCTCTCTCTCTCTCTCTCTCTCTCTTTCTCTCCTTGTCTCCCTCTATCTCCCCCCTCTCTCTCTCCCCCCGTCTCTCTCTCTCTCTCTCTCTCTCTCTCTCTCTCTCTCTCTCTCTGTCTCTCTGTCTCTCTCTCTGCATCCCTCTCTCTCTGTCTCCCTCTATCTCCCCCTCTCTCCCTCTCCCCCCGTCTCTCTCTCTCTCTCTCTCTCTCTCTCTCTCTGTCTCTCTGTCTCCCTCTCTCTCTGTGCCTCTCTGTGCCTCTCTCTCTATCTCCATCTCTCTCTGTCTCCATCTGTCCCCCCCCCTCTCTCTCTCTCTCTCTCTCTCTGTCATCCTCTATCTCTGTCATCCTCTGTCCCCCTTTCTGTCTCTCTCTCTCTCTCTGCCTATTTCACCTTCTCTTTGTCGCACCTCACCTGTCTCTCGTTGTCGTTCTCTCTCTCTCTCTCTCTCTCTCTCTCTCTCTCTCTCTCTCTCTCTCTCTCTCCCTCTCTCCCTCTCCCTCTCTCTCTCTCTCTCTCTCTCTCTCTCTCTCTCTCTCTCTCTCTTCTCATAGCAACCTTCACATTGAAATAATAATCATTTCATTATAATCAGCTGACAAACCAAATACTGTTTCTGTTCACTCTCATCCCGTCGCTGTGAAAATAAACGGAAGACATGGATAATATATTTGAAACTGATGAAGGTAGAAGGTAGAGATTGCAATGAAAGTTTTATATATTTTGGAGACCATTCATAAAAGTGGAATAGATGGTGGAATAGTAATGTCTCACTATCATAACTATCGCCATGATAATCAGCACCCCTGTCGGAGCCCTTCAATTTATTTCTGTTAGCAACGGTTAGTGGAGCTTCTTAGATTTAAATAGTGTTGAACACGGGCCGTTGGAGTATGCTAAAGAAATAACTAGTAGCCCTTCTGCATCGTTCTGATAAGATATTAACGAACTTTAAATTAGAAGCAAATTATATTTTATTTAACGGAAAAAACATTTAGTTATTTTTGGCTTGCCTACTTTTAATCAGAATTATTGAGTGCACCATTTCAGCACTCCTGCTTAGCGTTTGGACTCATGTAATCATCACTTTTGTTTATGTTGCGCCACTGCAAGAAACCGCTCCCGGTGATTCTTTCATTAAACGATATGAAATAAAATATATATAAAATATACCTATGATAGCACAATCATATTTATACATGTACTGAGTTGAGACTACACCCCACTCCTTCCACAACAATGAGATTGACTTGCCAAGCTCACCGTAGATGGGGTAGTGACAGTCCGACACCACAACCCGATACCACAACCCGATACCGATGCCAATAGCATGGCTGGAGTCACCGTGACTGTAGTTTTATCCAAAGTTTTATCCGATGACATAGAAAAATAGATTAATGTACATCTTATGTATGTATATATACACAGAAAGACATGAAACACTGTGCAAATGAAAGCGAGAGAGAGAGAGAGAGAGAGAGAGAGAGAGAGAGAGAGAGAGAAGGTGAGGTAGGTGAGGGATGGTGGATAGACACATATTAGACATATAACGATACATAAACAGAAAAAGAAACAAAGAGAGATGGGGAGAGAGAGAGAGAGAGAGAGAGAGAGAGAGAGAGAGAGGGAGAGAGAGGGAGAGAGAGAGAAAGAGAGAGAGAGAGAGAAGTAGACAGAGAGAGAGATAGACAAACACACAGACATACGTGTATTAGGAAGAGGGATATGGCGAAACAAAGAGAAACAGAGAGAAAGAGAGACAGAGAGAAACAGAGAAAGAGAGAGAGAGAGAGAGAGAGAGAGAGAGAGAGAGAGAGAGAGAGAGAGGGGGGGGGAGGGGGGAAGGGGGATGGGGTGATCAGGAAAATGTACACGAGCGTCAGGCGTATATAATTCTACAGGAAACAGGTATCTCGGGTAATACCAAGCTCACATTAAATCATTAATTTCCTTGCATCATGCTGCATGGCGCCAGTCACAACCCAGCGGCAGGGAGTGACTTGTTCTACATGTGCGCCATCTTGCTATTGTTAAGATATAGTCACGTCAGCATACGTAGGATAGCGTACTCTTTACGAAATTCCCCCCCCCCCCCCCCCATCTTCAGTTAGACCCAATATATATAGGCCGTTCTTGCTAATCTCCATCCCCTATCTACCCCGTCTGTCACTCTCTCTCTATAGATCTGTTTGTCTGTCTGTCTGTCACAATAATCAGTCCATTTTGCATCCATGCCGTTTCTCTCTTGCCCCTTTCCCCTTTCTTTTTATCCACACCTCCCCCCCCCCCCCCCTTCAGGGCTTACCCATTCTCTCTCCTCAATATATATTATGTTATGTTATTGATTCATGGAATGTATATGTTTACAACGCGGAGATGGCAATAAAGATTATAACTTCAGCATTCCTTGTTAGATTAAAAATGTGATTGTAAGAATATTTCTCTTCCCCTTGTCATTGCTCCCCTCGTCTTAATCTCTAGAAATGTACTTTTTATGTTTATACACTTTAAATGACAATATGATAGTAGAGTGGAGAAAATAATGATACAGTTATATTTCTTTACATTCTTATTTTAGGTTAATGAGGTCATATGTGTTCATTGTCAAACAAGAATATATGTAGCTGAATAAAATTGTATTAAACAGTATTCATTTTCTCTATGATTTGGCATGAAGTTCAAAATAAACTTCCATCCTTCTTACATTATCCGGTGCTAGCTTGATTTATCCACCTTACTATAACGTTAGTGATCCAAATCTGAATATATCATTTGATCATATCATATGAGAAATATCGTTTATTTAAAAAAATTACCATCTATCATGTCTTTCTTTTTATCTATATATTCAAATCTGTATACTTCCTAATATCTAGATAATATACACATAAACACATAACTCTCCCTATCCATCTCTCACATCTCTATCCACTACCAAGCTTTGCGTTCTCTCTCTCTCTCCCTCCTCTCTACGATCTATTCCCCCTCTCCCCTTCTCTCTTCCTCTGTCTTTCCTCACTTCTCTCTCTCTCTCTCTCTCTCTTTCATCTTGTCTCGTCCCTGGATCTGTCTGCCCCCTTAACCCCCCCCCCCCTTCTCTCTCTCTCTCTCTCTCTCTCTCTCTCTCTCTCTCTCTCTCTCTCTCTCTCTCTCTCTCTCGCCTCTCTCCCTCCCTCTGTCTAGCCCATACGTATCACCCATTCCCCCTCTCTCTCCCTCTCTCACCTCTCCTACCGCCCTTACGTAAAGCGCGCGAAACTCGTCCGCGAATGAACGTCGATATTTTGGCAGACGACAGTCGGGCAACACTGTGGTTTGATCCAGTCTCGGAAGGGAGGCGTATTACGAACACATCTTCACTGCCTCTCATGACAACATACTCATCGCCTGGGCATCACGGACAGAGGGCAAAGAATCAATATCTCAGCATCAACTGTTTCTGGCTCCATAATCCACGCAGACAAGCAATCTGAGAAGACGGGTCGGGATCGTGCTGGTTTCAAGCTCATGTTTAGCCGCCATCTTCGCGTTGGAGTGGACTGGTTACTCTCTGAAGTGAATCCATCTTTTGCATGACAACAACGATCGAGAGTTAATCGAATCATCTAAATTTCACCGGGAGAAAGAAGTTAAGTCCGGTCATGAACTTCAGTGAGACTAAATTTTGGAAAAAAATTATACATCTCCTCTCCCATCGCGTGTGAGCTTGAACTCAATTCCTCTTTCATGCCATTGGTAGATGAATCATTGATAACCACCCCATGCGTTAAATCATTCACCCCGTATTCTGAAAACAACTGGTAATTCTTTCGGCTCGAATGTACATCTCTATTTCGGTCTTTTCGCTACCACTCAGTCGTACGTCCCGTAAGAGCGTTTAAGATCGAGAGAGCGAGAGAGAGAAGACAAATTCCACCGACTTGCGTCTCAATATTCCTCACTCGCTTCCAGTTCTTCTCCGACGAGGACCGTCTTATTACGACCAGCATCGTCCGTGGGATATAAACTGCAACTCAAGCGGGCAGAGTCATTAATTTGGACAGAATATGACATTTTAGCTAAATTGCAGACGAGCACGAGACCATATACTTGGACGCGCAATTCTTTCTGTCCGATTACGCGGAGAGAAACCGGGCCGGCCAGCAATATGACTACCCTCCAGTGGCTAGGAGCTCTTATCATTGTGGCATGCTTTTCTCATGGTGAGTGAAGATTTCATTTTTTTTTCTTAAGCCTGTTATTACAAAATTCACTAGACGTACAATTTTATTGATTTGTTCTAACTGTCTGAATTCGTAAACGTCAAAATGGTACATAGCATAAATGTATTTCGCACTTTTGACGTTCAATAACAATATATAATAAAACATTTTTGGGTAGTGAGAGTACTTCCAGGTTTTAAACTCCTTAAAGGTAGCCCGTCCCTTTTGCAGACCTAATTCTGTAACTTCCCTGACTTTGTCATCATTTTATAGAAAGTGGCTATAAGATAACCTTTCCCTGGAATCGACAAAGCGCAATATTAAGTTTTGAGGAAATAATCTTCGATAATTGATCGAGCTTTCTTTTTTCATACCACCAAAATAGACAAATCTCAGTAAAAACTAGTTAGATTTTCATTTATTTTTCGGGAGTTATAGTACCTCTGATCCTAAAATTTCACAGTTGGTATCCCAAAGACACGTGCTAAATATGTGCAAACTTTCATGACGTTTGCAGATGTTTGTAAATGGGACGGGCCATCTTCAAGATAAGATTTAACAACGTTTTTTTATACATCGATATTTGAAATATTGTTGTTGAAACCTATAATCCACTGCTAATCAATATTTAACACCAATGCGTTTTCATTGCTAACAACCGTCTTACCAGACCTGTATAATGTGTTAATAATGTTTCGCGAAAGATATAATATAACGTCTCGACGTTGTTATTCATATTATACCACTTGTGTTTGCATTTCTGACATCAACTTAGTACTACAGAAATTATGATATAAAACTACAACATCAGGTAAATATCAGGTAATGTTAATATCAGCTCATGATACATAATCAGCATTGAGGGCATTACATCTTATTTATTAATCTTGTTGTTTTAATCACATCCATATTGTCACACTTTAGTCTGTGTGTGAATCTGAATGTTACTTCTGGTACCCAGTGCCGTAGTCAGCAAGAAACAAGCTAAAAAGCTGTAAACATTAAGTGAGTTAAGGGCTTCGTCTCATAAGACAACTGCTTTTTGAAGCACTTGTTTTCTTAAAAAAAAGCCACACACATGCAGAATAAGACCCATATTAGAATATTTATTGCAGCTATGGCATAATTGTTTTATAGTGCATTTGTCCCAAACGGAAGTGATGACCATTTGCTCATTAACAAACGTGACCACTCGTCGTGAAACCAGCAGTTACAAGACAGGAACTCACTTTGTTATCATTGTTTAACAATTGTGTAGATTTTACAGAAAGCTCTCAAACTTAAGCGTATATTTTGTACTAGATAGCACACATGACATTTTTTTTTTACAGAAATTAGATTAAATCATTCTTTAGTAGGAATAGCAACGAAAGGATAAGTTGATCATGCGCACATCATTTGACAAACATAGTGCTATCAAATATGATTAAGATGAAAACATGTTTTTGATGTTCATGATGATAAATTTGTTGCCACAGTAATTCACGTTAACCTTTTGAATAGAGACTGAAAATACACACGTAAAGTCAATTCAATGTCAATTCATGTCAATGATATTCATTCATGTCAATGATATTTGTAATGTATCTCCCACCTTGAATTTCATATTATTTGCTGATGATACAAGTGTTTTCTTATCTCATCGTGAAATCCACACACTTGAGAATATGATTAATAAGGAGCTTCCTAAATTAACTCTTTGGTTTAGAAGCAATGTACTTTCTCTCAATGTACTAAAAACTAATTATATTCACTTTAAAGGTCGAAAGTCTTGTGATCAACACCAGCTCAATGTATTACTCGATGGTGTCCTATTAGAGAAAAAGACTTGTACAAAGTTCCTTGGGGTACATATCAATGAGACTCTTGACTGGAGTGATCATGTGAAGAGCATTATAACGCCAATTTCTCGCAATATTGGCATATTGTACAGAGTAAAATATTTTGTGCCAATCAGAATACTTCTTGTGTTGTACAACACTCTTGTTTTACCTTATATATCTTATTGTAATATTGTGTGGGCAACATCCAGGAATATTACTGAAAATATCATACTGTTGCAAAAGAAAGCTATTCGCATATGTGCTGGAGCTGGGTTTCGTGACCACACTAATCCCTTATTCATCAAACTAAAGACCTTGAAGGTCGATGACATAAATTTCCTCCAAACCTCCATCTTTATGTATCGTCATAAATCCAACCTCTTGCCTGTTTCATTTTCTACCATGTTTCAGCCTAACAGCGCTGTACATTCCTATCCAACAAGACAAGCGACTAAGTTGCATGTATCCAATCCACACACCATGTTAGCACATAAATCAATTAGGCATAGGGGTCCAGATGTGTGGAATTCTTTACCAAATAAACTTTGCAATATGTTTACGGAACATTTGTTTAAACGTACTGTCAAGCACATGCTCCTCTCTAACATGTAAACAATTGTTCATAACCTTGTTTTGATGATAAGCAATCAATTTGTTTTGTTAACCTGATGTGAGATTATCTTACATTATGTGGGCCATAGTTTCTATGACTACTTAATGTTCTTAGTGTATTTGTTTTGTCAGTTTGTTTGTTTTTTGGTCTATTAGTCGACACCGACCTGACATTTTTGTTCTTGTTTTGCATCTGTTTCTTGTATTATTCATATCATTGACGTTTATATTTTGATATGAATGTGACAACTCCATATTAAAGTGGTTCATTGGGCAACCTCTACTCCCCCCCCCCCATCTCTTCTCATTTTCGCTTGTATTTTCTTTATACTATTTTTGTATAAAGTGTAGGTAAGGGTTATATATCAAAACAAGCAAGTATTACGTTGAATGCATGTTATATTGAGTGTTATCTTATCTGCATTTGTAATGTTTTTTTGATAAGAAAGGTGTGGCAACCCTTCAAGCTGTAAGCTTATATTGTCAGACCTCTGTATGTTCAACTGTATACAAGTATATGTATGTCTTGATGCTTTGTACATAACTCTAATAGATTATCATTTGTCACATGTATACTTTATATGCTATTTTTCGTATCACATTGTTTGTTATTGTTGAACTATGCAGGAATGAATAAATAAATAAAAATAAATTAACATTTTTGTTTACACATGTTGTATACAGTACGATAAACGATTAAACTCGGTTATCAGATTCCACTAGTTAAATCGTGTCAATAGTTGCAGTCTGCCATTCTGATGGGACAAACTAGCCGGAAAGTTAGGGCATATTGATATCCCACCGACATTTCCCCTTAGCTTCTTGTCCAGAAGACTAGTTTCAAGTTTCCAGACACGTTTCAAGTTTGATTAATACGGATAGTGTTATTCTATCGTTGATTGAAATATTGTAAAAGCGCTCACATACACGATATGTATTGTATCATGCTTCGTGGTTTAACCAGTACCTTCTCCTTGAATGGAGGAGCACGGTTTCTCCTTAAATAATTGACGAAGCAAATCGTTTCCACTCTCTGACACACGCGAACGAACGTGTGCAACTATAGCCGAAATGGAATATTTTCATGTTGCATCTGTTCACACTGTTCATTAATTTCGTGTTTATACTGGCATGCAACCAATGCTGCCAGTGAAATGTTGGGTAGACTCCAGTATAGTAGGAGCAGGGGGACAGGTGTGGATGCGTGCATCCTCATCTATTCAAATCATCGGCGATTCTATATGCATACTGCCCAGGGCGTTAACTAATCATCTCGATAATGGAAGCCAATACTAAAAAGGTGATATCTTTTTCACATCCATGACATCCCTGGACAGAGAGAAGAAGCAGGATGAGAGGGAGAGAACAGATATCATATATATATATAGAGAGAGAGAGAGAGAGAGAGAGAGAGAGAGAGAGAGAGAGAGAGGGAGGGAGGGAGAGAGAGAGAGAGAGGGTGCCTAACAGAGAAACAGAGAAATAGAGAGAGAGAGAGAGAGAGAGAGAGAGAGAGAGAGAGAGGAGGGAGGGAGAGAGAGAGAGAGAGGGTGCCTAACAGAGAAACAGAGAAATAGAGAGAGAGAGAGAGAGAGAGAGAGAGAGAGAGAGAGAGAGAGTGAGAGAGAGAGAGAGAGAGAGAGAGAGAGAGAGAGAGAGAATGAGGATAATAAAATATCATACGAGACACAAAGCAAGAAATTGTAAATGGACTGCAATTAAGGCAACATGATGAAATACAACACCACCTCCTTAAGAATACATTCCCCTATTCACGATCCTACCAGTATCGCGTTACTGTGTGACAAGCCTTGCATGATGTCCATAATAAGTGAAATAAAAGTTGATGAAACATATCACATGCACAAAAAGGTTTATGGCAAACATCACGGCTATCTTTTATCATACATCCTGAACAAATCTATGTTGCTACACTTCTGCCACATAACAAATATGTAAAATTATCATTAAACATCGGATTATGGGGTGACGTAGGCTTTAATTCGTTGATGTTAATGAAGCATTGTAAGGACCAATATAGCACTTTGAACGCCTCGCCTAGACATTCGTTTCTATTCTGCCTACCAACACTTTAGTATTATTGCTCTTTAAGGTTTCCATTAACATGCCTGAACACTTTGTTATATCATCAGAAAACCCATTGATTTCGCGGGAGTTGTCTGCATTTCTTGCACAAAACTACTTCAATGCCAAATCAAGATTCAAAGCAACTTGATCCTCCTAATATTGATGGAAGCTATCGCGATTATGATTTTGGTTCCCGCCCATGGGACAGGGATACTGGGTCATCCCTTTTCCCGTCTCACCTGACAGATGGTCCCAAACAGTGGGAGAGTCAAACAAAGCTAGGATGGTTAGGAAGGAGGAACTGCCAAGAGGAAGAATACGAAGACGGAAGTGCAAATAAAAGAGGAGGAGAAGAAGAAAAGACGATTGATATAAAAGGGGAAGTGAAATATAAAGATGAAGAAGGGGTGAAGAAATGGGAGAAGGAAGTGGAAGAAAAGGGATAAGGAGAAAAGATAAAGGGCGAAAAAGAAAATGAAGAGAAGAGTGATTATAATTCGGATGAAAAATACAGAAAAAATGAAGAGAAACGGCAAAAAAAGGAACTTCGAGACGAATGAGAAAGACAAAAAATAAATGCGATCAAAAAGATGAGAAAATAAAGTGGATGAAAATGAGAAAAAAAACGAAGGAGAAGGTGGAAAAAACAAGTAAAAGAACATGACCAGACATAAAATAACAAACAATCAAACCAGATGAAATGGAAAAGAAGAACGGAACGAGGGGAGATATAGAAGGATGAGGAAATGACTGAAGAAGGTGGGAATGAGAAAGAGGTGAAAAGAAGGACATAGAAGAAAGAATGATATGATGTTAACAAGACGCGGAAGTATGGCAAGCCGTTTTAACATTTATTCCTATTTCTTGCTATCACGAATTCGATTTCTTGATATCAAGAATTCGACTTTTTGATATCAAGAAATCAAATTCTTGATATCAAGAAGTCAAATTCTTGATATCAAGAAATCAAATTCGTGATATCAAGAAATAGGAATAAATGTTAAAACGGCTTGCCATACGGAAGACTTTGAACATCAGAAAGAGGAAGAGAGTGAACATAATTAGCAGATGACGGAGAGGAGGGTGAGACAGGTTGTGTCATTTCATTGATCCTATCGGGAAGTGAAGGGAGGGTTCTTCACGCTCACGCGTGTTGCTGTTTCCTCTAGCAACGCACTGGGGGAAAAACTTTGCACATAATTTTGCATAAATATTCGGCAAAATATTGACGGAATCCTCGATTTTGAATGCGATTTTCGCCCGGAGTATAAATAGTGGCGCCAAGTCAGACAGTCATCTGTGCGAAGGAAGTGGGGTGAATTCCTTCTCGCAGTGTTCAACTTAAGAGGGAAAAATAACCTCGAGATCACTGGCATTTACACTTGGATGGTTGTAATTGCACTTGAAAGAAAACGTCGCTACAAGCTCAGCAGGAATATTTACACTGTGTGAGTCGGTTCACATTGCGTGACATGCTTGCATTTAAGTTCCCCTCTCGCAGTTGGTTTCGGAATCGGTACCTCAACTAAACAAGCCAGAATCGGGTGACATGTTCTTCGTCGGAGATTCAAACAATAAATAAGGCTCTATATTAAATAGACCATTTTCGCGTTATGTATTCACATTTTGTGCACGACCGTCAAACAATACGTTACTAACGGTAACCCAAACGCTTTTCCAATATTTGTCCGAGTAGCAACAATTAATAGATTCGAAATTCGTTCCACCCATTGAAACTGCGTCTCTGGGTACAGGTAAATGCCATAACGCGTTACTGCGCACGTAAGGAGAATGTTATGAATACATCATGAAAACGGATTATTCAAACACTTCACACCACCTTCATGAACATGGTCTTTTGGTCTCTCGTAACGAAAGACTATGTTAATGTAAACCGATGGTGGTGGCGGCTTGTTTGCGAATGTTATAAGTGAGCGAGATTTTCAAACAAACTCCCATACTCTGCGCCACCCCCCCCCCCCCTCCTCCACACCCACCTCCTTCCTCACTTTCCCCGTCACCCCTGCATACGATCCCCCGTATTCATGGTATTGTTATCGACACGATCTGATACAGGTGTATCTCGCGATGAAAATAATATTGTGACGCGGCAATCGCCAGACTGGTTGTAACACCGCCTGATACTTATCTCGACCCTGCGCTAACAGGATTCACCCCCAATTACCTGGCCCAATCACACTTCTCTTTGGGAGGGATGCTGGCATCAGCTGCACGTATGATGGGGCCACGTTCACACAGGAAGTATATATGGGTCTTTGGGAGGGATGCTGGCATCAGCACGTATATGATGGGGCCACGTTCACACAGGAAGTATACATGGGTCTTTGGGAGGGATACTGGCATCAGCTGCACGTATGATGGGGCCACGTTCACACAGGAAGTATACATGGGTCTTTGGGAGGGATACTGGCATCAGCTGCACGTATGATGGGGCCACGTTCACACAGGAAGTATATATGGGTCTTTGGGAGGGATGCTGGCATCAGCACGTATATGATGGGGCCACGTTCACACAGGAAGTATACATGGGTCTTTGGGAGGGATACTGGCATCAGCTGCACGTATGATGGGGCCACGTTCACACAGGAAGTATATATGGGTCTTTGGGAGGGATGCTGGCATCAGCACGTATATGATGGGGCCACGTTCACACAGGAAGTATACATGGGTCTTTGGGAGGGATACTGGCATCAGCACGTATGATGGGGCCACGTTCACACAGGAAGTATATATGGGTCTTTGGGAGGGATGCTGGCATCAGCACGTATGATGGGGCCACGTTCACACAGGAAGTATATATGGGTCTTTGGGAGGAATACTGACATCAGCACGTATGATGGAGCCACGTTCATAGCCAAGTACATATCGGTGAATTCGGTTTCATCAAATCCAAATAACTAAAATGTGCCTGGAGAGTCTTCAACACCTGACATAGCATAATCGCCATCTCGCCATAGTTTAGCAATACAATCATCCTCATCTTCATCGTCATCATCGTGATCGTGATTATAATCTTCGCCATCATCGTCATCATGGTCATATTCATAGTCAATACCATTGTTATCATCATCATCACCGTTCTCATCTTCATTTTTATCCATATCAATCTTCTTTGTAATATTTATTCCATCCATCGCATGAACATTTAGCACATATTATTTGAGACAACTATCATGCCCTTATTCAGGTGTATATCGTTTAGCCATGTCAGAAATTCACCCTTCCTCCCTTTTGGAATATGCTTAGAAAGGGTAAAATGACGTCAAAATGATTTTTTTTTTTTATAAATTCTTCTCAATTATTACTATCAATATTTTGAGAGCGTTTTCTCTTTGTTCTTATCGTTCTAAAAGACGCCAACAATACTTGTAGTTCAGAGCAGCGGGCCATGTTTTGCAGCCTGCTTCTAAATCGAGATCCTTCCTTGAAACCTATGATCGGACACAAACTTGCGAATGTGCTTTGAGCACACACGCCCTTTCCGTGCAATCTAACATGATGTTACACATGTCTTATTGGCCCGCTAGACTCCGGGGGTGAGGTGAGTCGGCTAGGATGACTTTCACACGATAACTTCAAACCAGCTGAATATATTGACTCTCTTCCAATAACCGCCCTCACGCGCGTGTGTCGAGTCCGCTTGGCTTTCGCGATGAACCGGCGCGAGCAAGCAGTTACTGTAGTCCTCATGACTAAAATATCACTTATATCACGTGCCATGGGATAAAGGTAATGCGCCTGGATCGTGTCTTCTCACAATATATGTGTATGGCATAACAATTATATTGTGTGAGACAATGCGATCTATAGAGTTGTGCACCTTCATACGGATAATTACGAATAACAAAGAACAATTTATTTCCAGTGTTTTGGTCTATACCATATGATGTATGATTATGTTATTGTCATGTTGAAAACTCAAAGTCAGAAAGTGCACAATGTGTGATATTACTAGCAATATTATCTCTGCACACTTGTTATTCGCCATATTTGTTAGTAAACATATTTCAGGCGAAGGTTTATGTGCGCGCGCGCGTGTGTGAGTGCGCATGTGTTCTTTATGAGATGGGGGTTGTGTATGTACGTTCGTGAAAGAACCAGGAAAGGGGGGGGGGGGGGGGGAGGGTGGTCAGAAATCGAAGTCCCTGTCCAGGGAGAGCACACGGAGCGTCCGACTGAGAAAGGTAAACGTACTTTCTAGGCTTCTGGAGTCGCTCCCTACGTTATGACGTCCCCATGCAGCCCACCTTCGCCCCTCCCTACTCGCGGAGGAAATTAGGCCACAACGCTTATAGTCCGGCCTATTTAGAATAACGGATGAAGCACTCCCATGTTCTTCCTCCTTGCTGGGCTAAATTTCACCACCTGACATCGTGATGGATGAGAACTTTACTGGAACAAAATATGCCACAAAGTCTCCTTTTACATTGCCTCTCCTTGATCTAATCTCCTTACAGTCTTATATATAAGGGACACTTGGTATACAACTGCAAACAGATCATGCACATGCTCGCGCGATCTCGCGAAATCGCCTTTTAAACAATTTGTGAAGTATCATGTGTGTCGAGATATTCAATCACACGCCATGCGCGATTGCCGGCATGACGTCAAATCACTCTCCTGATTGAAAAATCGCTAATGTGAGCTAGAGAATTTTCTTCTTGCTCGGTATTGTTCGATGCTCCTCCGTCATTGTGTTTTGTCATGTCGATATAATCAACCATCTCGAGCATGAATGGGGCGAACATTCTTGGTCATTATGCACCAGGCAGGCTGCCGTGTTCCCTGCAACCGTGCTTACACGACTGGGCAAGGTTGAATGGAAGGAGAGAGATGGAGAGAGGGGTGAAAGAGAGAGAGAGAGAGAGAGAGAGAGAGAGAGAGAGAGAGAGAGAGAGAGAGAGAGAGAAGAGAGAGAGAGAGGGGGGGGGAGAGAGAGAGAGAGAGAGAGAGAGAGAGAGAGAGAGAGAGAGAGAGAGACACAGAGAGAGAGAGAGAGAGAGAGAGAGAGAGAGAGAGAGAGAGACAGAGACAGAGAGAGACAGAGAAAGACAGAGAGAAAGAAAGAGAGAGAATGGGAGGTGGGTAGACAACAAGTGAGAAAGAAAGCGAGAGTTAGAGATGTAATCATTCTAGTGGGAGAGAAAACTGAAACAAGAAGAAAGAGAGAGATGAAAAGGGAAATTGCATGTGTGTGAAGGTGTAGGAGGGAAGTAGCGATATTGCCGTTAGTTATACAGTACATGCACGTACTCTCAATATCCAATCAATCCTTAATGTGCAATACAAACTTCTACTCTGTATATGGTATGTTCATTACCTGTGTCAAATTGCACCCGTATCACATCAAAAGGTCTTCATTGTTAATTGTCCAACCCTATTCATTTTGAACTTTAGGTTTCCAACGCGCCCCCCCCCCACCCTCCCGAAACAGAAGAGGAAAAAGGAGTATCTTGCTGTCATTGTTTTATTGGGAGACATATCCGAAGTGCTTGCTGATATACTATTTTAAGGGATAAGGACCTCAATTCTGACGAATTGTGACATAGGTCTATGACGAATAACTTCAATCCCGCGCACCATTGAGGAGTTTTATAGGGAACTCCCTGTGGTCTAACTACCATGTAATCTGTGAACCGCTAAGTCATCTTCAGTCTTCTCGAAAGAACCGGCCAGGCTTGTGTTTTTCCTGGAGCTAGCGGGCAGAGATTGGAGAGCGAGGCGGCGGGAGACCCCGGCCTCGTCTAGCTTCCAGCTCCTTTCGCTTGGCTAGGAGTGTGTCACGGCCAGTGCCAGAGCAAGCATGGCCGCAGGAATATGACAATAAACAAGCCCGGGGATATTTTCTCTCGCATGAACACGATGAAGATTGAAAAGCGGTGAGGTGTCGGTGATTAGCACGCTATTCATCCGCCTCGCCTTCCTCGCTTGCTGGCCACCCAGCGTGTAGTGAAGAGGGTTAATAATCATACTCTTGACAATTTCAAAATTAAAATCAGCTCTTGAATTATTCGGAATCTCCAGAGCGAGTCAAATATCTTGGGGAGCTGGGGGTTGACTGAACACTGATTGTGATATGTCCATGTTAGAACGTAATGATGCTCGGCAAAACTTTGACGGGGGGGGGGGGGGGGGGGGGGGTCTTCCCAGGAAATCGACCTACCATTGGATTTATCATTCAACTAGTCTAGCCTCCAATCCACCATTAAAGTAGTTTTGAAACGAACGGGAGCGTTGGGGTGGGTGATGAGGTTGCAGAAGGGGGGGGGGAGGGGGGGGGGGGGTCTGGCGACAGAATGTTCGCAGCCGTTATTTAGTAAGTGGATTCCTAGTTCCTCTCAAGGGTATGTTTCATCTACGGTTACAAACCTTAAGAAAATTGGAAATTCTGATGAGAGTGTGTGTGTGTGTGTGTGTGTGTGTGTGAGAGAGAGAGAGAGAGAGAGAGAGAGAGAGAGAGAGAGAGAGAGAGAGAAATGTTTTCGCTGTTAGGTAACGGAAAAAAGTTTGGATGACATCAAGACATATCAGCCATAATTGAAGGTGTGTGCTGAAGATTATGATCTCCTATATAACTACAAAAAAGATTGATTTCTACACTCTAGATGGCTTAAGCCTAGATGGCAGAGAGAAAAACCTTGGTGTGTATGGTCAAATATGACACCTTGAACGAGGCTACACTGTCAAGAACATGGGTAGGCATGAGGCGGTGAATTGAATAACACAGCTATCGATCGATATCTGGGGAACCTGGTGATACATGGATATCGTGCTCGCGCTGAAGAATT
>CAVLGW020000386.1:0-16310 GCA_963669155.1 Arbacia lixula
ACAAATTGGTGGAGAGGTTTAATTTGTTTGTATGTGATGTCACAATTTTTAATGGCAGCGCGGAAAATGTAAGACGGGCTTCGTCTGGTATATTCTCAACCAAAAGCTATCATTTTAGAGCCATTTTAAAGTATCTTACGTGAAGTTTAACATAGAATTGACATGTTTAAAGGGTAAACTTTCCCTTTGAGCAAGTACCGCTTTGAAATAAATGCATTCACATTAACTTTACTTTTGACGAGACATTACCAAGACCCCCCCCCCCCCCTCAGCTCAAAGACCATATGACCAGAGATGTGTTAGGAAGGAGAAACAACTGGAGCATAACTATTCAAACATCTGTATGGATACTGGAGCGTGCTCATGAATTTTCAAAGCATCCCACAATCACTATAATACTTTGATGTCCTTTGCACAGCACCGAGATTTAGCAGGTGTCATCTTGGAAAGAAATATCTTTAATTCCCTATTTTGTCTCTCGAAGCTGTGTTTCTTACCACATTTTTATTTTGCAATTTTCAAGAAAATTAAGGGCGACACCAAATCAAATATCATTATTCTATGCCACCACGAAATCCGTTGAATTCCAATCGCAATTGTTTTCATATCACTCCATCTACCGCAGGGTCCACGTGTCTTCCTCGTCGTCCGACGTCTTCAATATGGTGGGAGACTTGGTGGGAGACTGCTTCTCCCTCCTGGAACTCAACACCACAGTCATCTCCGACAACCTGGAGCTGAAAACCGACAAGAGTTATGTAATGCAACTATGATTACACGTGATCTAACACACTTTATTATGACAATATTCGTATCAGATTTGTATATAATCTTGCGCAATATAAATCGCCTGAACATATCAACCGAGCTGAAACACGGCTCTCTCTATCTGTCTCGCTCTCTCTCTCTCTCTCTCTCTCTCATTTCCTTCTCTCTTTCTCTCTCTTTTGTCATTCTTCTTTTCTTTATCTGTCTCTCATTCTATCTCCATTTCGCTCTTTTCCCTATCTCTCTCTCTCTTTCTCTCTCTCTCTCTCTCTCTCTCTCTCTCTCTCGTTCTCTCTCTCGTTCTCTCTCTCTCCTCTGTCTATATGACCCGATTAATATTCCCGTGCTCGTCGCTGACAGGCTTACTAATGTCACGTTGCTCAAAAAATACGTTACCAATGGTAACCCATAAAGCTTGTCCGAGTAACAACAACTTATATAGATTCAAAGTGCGTTCCATCCATTGAAACTGAATCACGAAATACAGGTGGAAGTAGTAAACGCGTCAGTTAGGGGGATAGTTGTGAATACATTACGACAATGGCTTATTCTCCCGCTGATTTTCTGAGCGCTAGACTTATCATTTAGACCAGAATTATGCTCGATATCTCCATACCTTACCACGATCTTATTTGGCCAAATTATATTTCTGAGAAAACTAAAACATATTTACATTTGCAAATTTCGGAGGTATCGCAAATACAAATCTCTTTTGAGTGCGCTCAGAAATATAATATTGCCGCATTAGATCGTGGTAAGGTCGGCCTACGGAGATATAGAGCAGGAGTATGGTCTGAATGATAAGTCTAGCACACAGAAAATCAGCTGGATAATTCTGATTTGCTGTTAGATTGTCGTTACAAAGGAGAGATAATTCGATATTTTGAAGCTAAAAAATATATGTAATGTTTTAAGGAGTGATAGAAATATTTAATGAAATACGCTTGTATTTCTTATAATAGCAGTCTAGCGATAAATGAAATTTGGAATTGACATTCATACGTTTATTAATATTACGGCATGAGAGAGTACAGATTGCAACAAATTGGTGGAGAGGTTTAATTTGTTTGTATGTGATGTCACAATTTTTAATGGCAGCGCGGAAAATGTAAGACGGGCTTCGTCTGGTATTTTCTCAACCAAAAGCTATCATTTTAGAGCCATTTTAAAGTATCTTACGTGAAGTTTAACATAGAATTGACATGTTTAAAGGGTAAACTTTCCCTTTGAGCAAGTACCGCTTTGAAATAAATGCATTCACATTAACTTTACTTTTGACGAGACATTACCAAGACCCCCCCCCCCCCCCTCAGCTCAAAGACCATATGACCAGAGATGTGTTAGGAAGGAGAAACAACTGGAGCATAACTATTCAAACATCTGTATGGATACTGGAGCGTGCTCATGAATTTTCAAAGCATCCCACAATCACTATAATACTTTGATGTCCTTTGCACAGCACCGAGATTTAGCAGGTGTCATCTTGGAAAGAAATATCTTTAATTCCCTATTTTGTCTCTCGAAGCTGTGTTTCTTACCACATTTTTATTTTGCAATTTTCAAGAAAATTAAGGGCGACACCAAATCAAATATCATTATTCTATGCCACCACGAAATCCGTTGAATTCCAATCGCAATTGTTTTCATATCACTCCATCTACCGCAGGGTCCACGTGTCTTCCTCGTCGTCCGACGTCTTCAATATGGTGGGAGACTTGGTGGGAGACTGCTTCTCCCTCCTGGAACTCAACACCACAGTCATCTCCGACAACCTGGAGCTGAAAACCGACAAGAGTTATGTAATGCAACTATGATTACACGTGATCTAACACACTTTATTATGACAATATTCGTATCAGATTTGTATATAATCTTGCGCAATATAAATCGCCTGAACATATCAACCGAGCTGAAACACGGCTCTCTCTATCTGTCTCGCTCTCTCTCTCTCTCTCTCTCTCTCTCTCTCTCTCTCTCATTTCCTTCTCTCTTTCTCTCTCTTTTGTCATTCTTCTTTTCTTTATCTGTCTCTCATTCTATCTCCATTTCGCTCTTTTCCCTATCTCTCTCTCTCTTTCTCTCTCTCTCTCTCTCTCTCTCTCTCGTTCTCTCTCTCGTTCTCTCTCTCTCCTCTGTCTATATGACCCGATTAATATTCCCGTGCTCGTCGCTGACAGGCTTACTAATGTCACGTTGCTCAAAAAATACGTTACCAATGGTAACCCATAAAGCTTGTCCGAGTAACAACAACTTATATAGATTCAAAGTGCGTTCCATCCATTGAAACTGAATCACGAAATACAGGTGGAAGAAATAAACCGTCAGTTAGGGGGATAGTTGTGAATACATTACGACAATGGCTTATTCTCCCGCTGATTTTCTGAGCGCTAGACTTATCATTTAGACCAGAATTATGCTCGATATCTCCATACCTTACCACGATCTTATTTGGCCAAATTATATTTCTGAGAAAACTAAAACATATTTACATTTGCAAATTTCGGAGGTATCGCAAATACAAATCTCTTTTGAGTGCGCTCAGAAATATAATATTGCCGCATTAGATCGTGGTAAGGTCGGCCTACGGAGATATAGAGCAGGAGTATGGTCTGAATGATAAGTCTAGCACACAGAAAATCAGCTGGATAATTCTGATTTGCTGTTAGATTGTCGTTACAAAGGAGAGATAATTCGATATTTTGAAGCTAAAAAATATATGTAATGTTTTAAGGAGTGATAGAAATATTTAATGAAATACGCTTGTATTTCTTATAATAGCAGTCTAGCGATAAATGAAATTTGGAATTGACATTCATACGTTTATTAATATTACGGCATGAGAGAGTACAGATTGCAACAAATTGGTGGAGAGGTTTAATTTGTTTGTATGTGATGTCACAATTTTTAATGGCAGCGCGGAAAATGTAAGACGGGCTTCGTCTGGTATTTTCTCAACCAAAAGCTATCATTTTAGAGCCATTTTAAAGTATCTTACGTGAAGTTTAACATAGAATTGACATGTTTAAAGGGTAAACTTTCCCTTTGAGCAAGTACCGCTTTGAAATAAATGCATTCACATTAACTTTACTTTTGACGAGACATTACCAAGACCCCCCCCCCCCCCCTCAGCTCAAAGACCATATGACCAGAGATGTGTTAGGAAGGAGAAACAACTGGAGCATAACTATTCAAACATCTGTATGGATACTGGAGCGTGCTCATGAATTTTCAAAGCATCCCACAATCACTATAATACTTTGATGTCCTTTGCACAGCACCGAGATTTAGCAGGTGTCATCTTGGAAAGAAATATCTTTAATTCCCTATTTTGTCTCTCGAAGCTGTGTTTCTTACCACATTTTTATTTTGCAATTTTCAAGAAAATTAAGGGCGACACCAAATCAAATATCATTATTCTATGCCACCACGAAATCCGTTGAATTCCAATCGCAATTGTTTTCATATCACTCCATCTACCGCAGGGTCCACGTGTCTTCCTCGTCGTCCGACGTCTTCAATATGGTGGGAGACTTGGTGGGAGACTGCTTCTCCCTCCTGGAACTCAACACCACAGTCATCTCCGACAACCTGGAGCTGAAAACCGACAAGAGTTATGTAATGCAACTATGATTACACGTGATCTAACACACTTTATTATGACAATATTCGTATCAGATTTGTATATAATCTTGCGCAATATAAATCGCCTTAACATATCAACCGAGCTGAAACACGGCTCTCTCTATCTGTCTCGCTCTCTCTCTCTCTCTCTCTCTCTCTCTCTCTCTCTCTCTCTCTCTCATTTCCTTCTCTCTTTCTCTCTCTTTTGTCATTCTTCTTTTCTTTATCTGTCTCTCATTCTATCTCCATTTCGCTCTTTTCCCTATCTCTCTCTCTCTTTCTCTCTCTCTCTCTCTCTCTCTCTCTCTCTCTCGTTCTCTCTCTCGTTCTCTCTCTCTCCTCTGTCTATATGACCCGATTAATATTCCCGTGCTCGTCGCTGACAGGCTTACTAATGTCACGTTGCTCAAAAAATACGTAACCAATGGTAATCCATAAAGCTTGTCCGAGTAACAACAACTTATATAGATTCAAAGTGCGTTCCATCCATTGAAACTGAATCACGAAATACAGGTGGAAGTAGTAAACGCGTCAGTTAGGGGGATAGTTGTGAATACATTACGACAATGGCTTATTCTCCCGCTGATTTTCTGAGCGCTAGACTTATCATTTAGACCAGAATTATGCTCGATATCTCCATACCTTTACCTTACCACGATCTTATTTGGCCAAATTATATTTCTGAGAAAACTAAAACATATTTACATTTGCAAATTCCGGAGGTATCGCAAATACAAATCTCTTTTGAGTGCGCTCAGAAATATAATATTGCCGCATTAGATCGTGGTAAGGTCGGCCTACGGAGATATAGAGCAGGAGTATGGTCTGAATGATAAGTCTAGCACACAGAAAATCAGCTGGATAATTCTGATTTGCTGTTAGATTGTCGTTACAAAGGAGAGATAATTCGATATTTTGAAGCTAAAAAATATATGTAATGTTTTAAGGAGTGATAGAAATATTTAATGAAATACGCTTGTATTTCTTATAATAGCAGTCTAGCGATAAATGAAATTTGGAATTGACATTCATACGTTTATTAATATTACGGCATGAGAGAGTACAGATTGCAACAAATTGGTGGAGAGGTTTAATTTGTTTGTATGTGATGTCACAATTTTTAATGGCAGCGCGGAAAATGTAAGACGGGCTTCGTCTGGTATTTTCTCAACCAAAAGCTATCATTTTAGAGCCATTTTAAAGTATCTTACGTGAAGTTTAACATAGAATTGACATGTTTAAAGGGTAAACTTTCCCTTTGAGCAAGTACCGCTTTGAAATAAATGCATTCATATTAACTTTACTTTTGACGAGACATTACCAAGACCCCCCCCCCCCCCCCCCCTCAGCTCAAAGACCATATGACCAGAGATGTGTTAGGAAGGAGTAACAACTGGAGCATAACTATTCAAACATCTGTATGGATACTGAAGCGTGCTCATGAATTTTCAAAGCATTCCACAATCACTATAATACTTTGATGTCCTTTGCACAGCACCGAGATTTAGCAGGTGTCATCTTGGAAAGAAATATCTTTAATTCCCTATTTTGTCTCTCGAAGCTGTGTTTCTTACCACATTTTTATTTTGCAATTTTCAAGAAAATTAAGGGCGACACCAAATCAAATATCATTATTCTATGCCACCACGAAATCCGTTGAATTCCAATCGCAATTGTTTTCATATCACTCCATCTACCGCAGGGTCCACGTGTCTTCCTTGTCGTCCGACGTCTTCAATATGGTGGGAGACTTGGTTGGAGACTGCTTCTCCCTCCTGGAACTCAACACCACAGTCATCTCCGACAACCTGGAGCTGAAAACCGACAAGAGTTATGTAATGCAACTGTGATTACACGTGATCTAACACACTTTATTATGACAATATTCGTATCAGATTTGTATATAATCTTGCGCAATATAAATCGCCTGAACATATCAACCGAGCTGAAACACGGCTCTCTCTATCTGTCTCTCTCTCTCTCTCTCTCTCATTCCCTTCTCTCTTTCTCTCTCTTTTGTCATTCTTCTTTTCTTTATCTGTCTCTCATTCTATCTCCATTTCGCTCTTTTCCCTATCTCTCTCTCTCTTTCTCTCTCTCTCTCTCTCTCTCGTTCTCTCTCTCTCTCTCTCTCTCTCCTCTGTCTATATGACCCGATTAATATTCCCGTGCTCGTCGCTGACAGGCTTACTAATGTCACGTTGTTCAAAAAATACGTTACCAATGGTAACCCATAAAGCTTGTCCGAGTAACAACAACTTATATAGATTCAAAGTGCGTTCCATCCATTGAAACTGAATCACGAAATACAGGTGGAAGTAGTAAACGCGTCAGTTAGGGGGATAGTTGTGAATACATTACGACAATGGCTTATTCTCCCGCTGATTTTCTGAGCGCTAGACTTATCATTTAGACCAGAATTATGCTCTATATCTCCATACCTTACCACGATCTAATCTGGCCAAATTATATTTCTGAGAAAACTAAAACATATTTACATTTGCAAATTTCGGAGATATCGCAAATACAAATCTCTTTTGAGTGCGCTCAGAAATATAATTTGGCCGAATTAGATCGTGGTAAGGTCGGCCTACGGAGATATAGAGCAGGAGTATGGTCTGAATGATAAGTCTAGCACACAGAAAATCAGCTGGATAATTCTGATTTGCTGTTAGATTGTCGTTACAAACGAAAGATTATTCGATATTTTGAAGCTAAAAAATATATGTAATGTTTTAAGGAGTGATAGAAATATTTAATGAAATACGCTTGTATTTCTTATAATAGCAGTCTAGCGATAAATGAAATTTGGAATTGACATTCATACGTTTATTAATATTACGGCATGAGGGAGTACAGATTGCAACAAATGGGTGGAGAGGTTTAATTTGTTCGTATGTGATGTCACAATTTTTAATGGCAGCGCGGAAAATGTAAGACGGGCTTCGTCTGGTATATTCTCAACCAAAAGCTATCATTTTAGAGCCATTTTAAAGTATCTTACGTGAAGTTTGACATAGAATTGACATGTTTAAAGGGTAAACTTTCCCTTTGAGCAAGTACCGCTTTGAAATAAATGCATTCATATCAACTTTACTTTTCACGAGACAATACCAAGACCCCCCCCCCCCCCCCCTCAGCTCAAAGATCATATGACCAGAGATGTGTTAAGAAGGAGAAACAACTCGAGCATAACATATTCAAACATTTGTATGGATACTGAAGCGTGCTCATGAATTTTCAAAGCATTCCACAATCACTATAACACTACAATACTTTGATGTCCTTTGCACAGCACCGAGATTTAGCAAGTGTCATCTTGGAAGGAAATATCTTTAATTCCCTATTTTGTCTCTCGAAGCTGTGTTTCTTACCACATTTTTATTTTGCAATTTCCAAGAAAATTAAGGGCAACACCAAATCAAATATCCTTATTCTATGCCACCACGAAATCCGTTGAATTCCAATCGCACGTGTTTTCATATCACTCCATCTACCGCAGTGTCCACGTGTCTTCCTCGTCGTCCGACGTCTTCAATGTGGTGGGAGACTTGGTGGGAGACTGCTTCTCCCTCCTGGAACTCAACACCACAGTCATCTCCGACAACCTGGAGCTGAAAACCGACAAGAGTTATGTAATGCAACTGTGATTACACGTGATCTAACACACTTTATTATGACAATATTCGTATCAGATTTGTATTTAATCTTGCGCAATATAAATCGCCTGAACATATCAACCGAGCTGAAACACGGCTCTCTCTCTCTCTCTCTCTCATTCCCTTCTCTCTTTCTCTCTCTTTTGTCATTCTCCTTTTCTTTATCTGTCTCTCATTCTATCTCCCTTTCGTTCTTTTCCCTATCTCTCTCTTTCTCTCTCTCTCTCTCTCTCTTATACACCTTTGTATATCCTTCTCTATCTCTCGTTCCCCATCTACCCTCCCCCTTCTCTCTCTCTCTCCTCTCTCTCCTCTCTCTCTCTTTCTCTCTCACTCTCTCTCTCTCTCGCCCTCTCTCTCTCTCCTCTGTCTATATGACCCGATTAATATTCCCGTGCTCGTCGCTGACAGGCTTACTAATGGGATTACTGTTTGTTTTTCATTGACATGAATGAAAACCGGCAGCAGTACATTCGCTGCGGCCATTATTCGGCCGCCCCCAAAACGAAACCGAATGATATCGCTTAGCCGTAGAAATGCACTCGCGGAGGGGGAGGAGGGGTTGCATAAACTTGCTGTCGAACAGCATTTGAGATCAAGCAAGTACCACTTTGACATAAATGGATTTAAAGCTATTTTACTTTTGATGAGACATTGCCATGACCTGAAACCTTCTCGTCCCCCCACCCTCCCGAAAAGCAACCCACCCCTTCAAGCACCTGTGTCACACCGAAAAACACAGCCGGTCTTTCAGCTCACATACCATATCTGCTATATACCTGCTCTTGGTTTTAATCTCATGTAAAAGGTCCACATAGTCACTTTCTCCCTTATCTCACCGGGAAATGACAGTCTATTTGTCAGGCATAATGACGCCCGGCAGTGTCAAGTACCATGCTATGCCACCACGAGATCCGTTCAGTTCCAATCGCAAGTGTTTTCATATCACTCCATCTACCGCAGGGTCCACGTGTTCGTCTGTCGTCCTCGTCGTCCGACGTCTTCAATATGGTGGGAGACCTGCAGCTTCTTCCTTCTGGAACTCAACACCACGGTCACCTCCGACAACCTCGAGCTGAAAACCGACGGTGACCAGCTCCAAGACGGAAGCCTCTTCGAACTCGTGCGTGTAAGAAAAGAGTGTGAAACCTTGATTGGTAATATATTTACTAACGCCTTTAATGATCCTAGTTCTTCAGGAATTCTTTTGTCTGACGCCAGCGATCGCTTTCTGATTTTCCAAATAACAGAGAAATCTGTTACAAAATTCGAAAATCGATCAATTTCAAAACATTTCGACGTAAGGTAACTCCTACCGCTATCCAATCGTTTCTTCATGATTTAAGCCACATTGATTGGTCCGATGTCTTTGAAACTAATGACGTAAATGAAGCATATGATTATTTCGTAAAACGTTTCTCATTTATATATAATTTGCAGATGCCTTTAAAACCGGTATGTTCTATCCGATGTCCAAAAGCCATGGATAAATAATGCCATTTTAAACTCAATAAAAACAAAACAAAACAAAACATGCTTTTCACATGCATTCTTATACACTGAGGAAAACGAAACTAAATATCAAAAATATTGCAATAAACTCAATACACTTATTCGTTTTTCCAAGGGAAAGTATTTTCATGATAGCTCTGATACATCACAAAATAATCTGAGAAAGACTTGGCAATTCCTAATTAAACTTTTAGGTAAACATGCCTCAACTCAAACTGGCCCAATCATTCACAATTGTACTGAAATACATAATCCATACTGCATCGCTTATGTGTTTAATGTGTTCTTTGTGAACGTGGGGCACAATTTGTCGAACTCTTAACGCTTTCGATACTTCTTTATATCTTAAGCATGTCCCCAAACCAGAAGTAATTCAAATTATCAAAAGTTTTCGTAACGGTTAAAGCCCCGTATATGACATATCTATTGTTATTGTAAAACAGTGTACAGTACATATTTTATTCGCAGACCTTTGGCATACATATCACTCACTCACTCATCACTCACTCAAACTCCTATGATAGCTCTCCAAAGTCTCCTCTCTTGCATGCAGGCTTCCATCTCTGCCGTTGTAATGCCAGTATCATATAATTGATTGATGAATGTCTTAGCGGGTCGTCCAGGTAGTCGTTTGCCATGTAATGGGTTCCAGATTAATAAATCACTAACAGGTTTCCCCACCCCTCTTTTGCAATGTCCTGCAAACTGGAGTCGCCTCTTTCTGATAGATGTTGTTATCTTGGGAAGGTCACCATAGAGCTCTTTGTTACTTATGTGGGCCTTCAAACTTACATCAAGTGCTTTTCACAGCATTCTGGTGTAACATACATCCAGAGACTTGCCAGTTCTGTTAGTAATGGTCCATGTTTTTGAACAATACAGAAGCACACTTTCAACAGTAGGCTGGAAGAGTTGTCTCTTAATATTCCATGGTAATTTTGAGCTCGAGATGTTGTTGAGCTTATTACATGCTCTCCATGTCATGGCTTTCCGGATCCTAATATCGTTTTCTGTGTTTTGGACCCAGGCTCCGAGATATTTGAAGTCCTGAACTTCTTCTGTTGAGAAGTGCATTGTTATAGAATTTGAGCATGATGTCATCAATCTTTTGATGACTTCTGGTGGGATGCCATCCTCTCCACAACTTTTGCCTTCTTTTGTAGCCCTCTTCGCCTTCTTATATTCTTCTATATCAAAAGCATCAGTTCGGATTGGGAGCTCACTAAGGATTTGTGGGATTTCCTCATCTTCATCTATGACAATGGAAGGGTTCCCCAAAAGTGTTTTAAAGTGGTCATACCAGCAGCCTTTCCGCCCCTCTTTTGTGTGCTACCTTGCAATCTACTAGCTCTTGTCTTTTTCCTTCCACTAACCTCATTAATTAATTTCCAAGCCGTTTGATGTTTCTGGTTCATATTGGCTTCTTCAAATTCCTTTAGTTTCTGCTCCAGATCTTCACCGTTTGCTTTATCATATGGATCAATCCACGTCAAATCAACCACTGGTGTTAACCCGACCTTCAATTTTCTTCAAACTCGCACCAAATGTTCCCCCAAGTGTCTGACGGAAGATTTTGATATATTTTGCCCCAAGGTCAAATGGTTGCTAAGATACGGCCTCCCTTAGCAACCAATGTGTGATCGAACAGCATGTTTGGAAGCTGATAACTTTAAAACTCAATTAGTTTAGAGCCCAGTATCATGCAAGTATATAGGTTTTTACTTGTTCTACCCACCTACTAAAAATTAGTCAAAAAAATGCATGTTTTCTTATAGAGCGCCCTCAAAGTTTTGATTTAAATAAAATTGCCATTTTTGATTGACCGCTGCACGCAAGTTAGATGAGTTACATTGCTCATTTTCCTGTAAATTGAAAAAAAACTTTATAGTCTTAACATGCACAATGTATTGTGGTGCCAATCTGACTACCTGTTATTACGCATGACGTCACCGAAAATGGTGTTAAGCGTCAATGGCAATGTGTTTGTGTGCATGTTTGGAAGCTGATAACTTTAAAACTCAATTAGTTTAGAGCCCAGTATCATGCAAGTATATAGGTTTTTACTTGTTCTACCCACCTACTAAAAATTAGTCAAAAAAATGCATGTTTTCTTATAGAGCGCCCTCAAAGTTTGATATTTTTAAAAGTTGCCAAGTTCAAGGTCTAAAATCACCACTCGTCCCATCGAGGATCGACACCATTTTCGATGTGTTGATAGACTTATACCTATATTTTTATAGGGTACTTAAAAAAACTTTTGTGACCGAAATGTTTAATAACTGGTTTAAGCATTCGAAAATGGTTGTAAACACCCCGAAATCTATGTAAAATGACACATTGCGGTTTCAGCACATTTCAAATTGTGATAACTCAGAGATGAAAAGCCAAAATACAATGGTACTTTCTGCGATAATGGGTTGTTATTAGTACTAAAAGAATATACATCACAAATACTTTTGCTTTCTGGTCAATGACCATAAAAATGCAGCTGAAAATCACAAAAACAATAAATCAGTCAATTTTCCGTAACTATCATGGTAACCATAATGGTGCTAAAGTGTTTACATCGACATTTACTTGTTTGTCATTTCAGTACTAATGGTGACTTTAAGCTGATAACTGCATATCATATTTTAGAATATATGTTATTTTAGCTACACATAATATCATAAGTCATATTCATATCTTTTGACCTTGACATCATTCTGAAAGAGCTGTAAAAACCTTGTATTTAGCATATCAACACCGATGAGCTTTACATCATATTTCAAAATATATTTTCTCTCGGACAGAATGCCTGATCATGTGGATATATTTGCAGTTGTGGTAGACTTTGATAAGTACTTAGAGTATCTAGTATTATCTAATTTGTCTAACATAACAATAACCTTGAAAATACAGCTGAAAAAATCAATAATCCTATTGTAGGGCATTTTACAAAGACTTTCAATAAAAAAAAAATGTGTGTCATTTTAATATTAATAGTGACTTTTTAAAGCTGATTATTGCAAATGATGTTCCATTTTCTTCAATTTTAAGCTACAAATAAAAGTGCAAAACTCATTTATGTTGTGTATGCTCATTTGGAGGCATTTACGGCTAATATTACAATTATGTCAAGGTCAAAGTTATTTTTACTTTAAATATTATTTGCAGCTCAAAAGGGAACAAAAAGGGCAACTGATTTGCAATTATCAGCTTAAAGTCACTATTCATATTAAAATAGTACACAACTCAACGTCGGTGTCCACACCCTATCATTATTGGAAATTTGAATGATTATTGATTTTGTTATGATTTCCAGATGTATTTTCAAGGTCATTGTCATGTTAGGCATATCAAATAATACTAGATCCTCTAAACACTTGTTCCAGACTACCAATACTGCATATATTGCCATGATCAGGCATTCTGTCCGAGAGACAATGATTTTGAAATGTGATGTAAAGCTTACCGGTGTTGAGAATATGCTGATTTTAAGGTTTTTACAGCTCTTTACAGAATAATGTCAAGGACAAAAGATATGAATATGACTTGAGGTTTTATTAGTAGCTAAAATAGAATATGTATCAAAACATAATATGCAGTTACTAGCTTTAAGTAACCATTAGTACTGAAATGATACAAAATTTATTAAATTAAATGATACAAAATTAAAAATCAATGTAAACACACACCATTTAATACTATGGTTACCGAAAATTGACTGATTTATTGTTTTTTGTGATTTTCAGCTGCGTTTTTAAGGTCATTGGCAAGAAGACAAAAGTATTTGTGATGTATATTCTTTTAGTACTAATAAAAGCTTTTACCACAGAAAATACCACTGTATTTTGGCTTTTCATCTCTGAGTTATCACAATTTGAAATGTGCTGAAACCGCAATGTGTCATTTTACATAGATTTTGGGGGTGTTTATAACCATTTTCGAATGCGTAAACCAGCAATTGAACAATTCGGTCACAAAAGTTTTTAGGTACTCTATAAAAATATAGGTAAAAGTCTATCAACACATTGAAATGGTGTCGATCCTCGGAGGGACGAGTGGTGATTTTAGACCTTGAACTTGGCAACTTTTTAAAAACATCAAAGTTTGAGGGCGCTCTATAGGAAAACGATACATGTTTTTTATTTTTTTTTAGTACGTGGGTAATAAAAGTAAAAGAATATATCTGCATAGACATTGGGTTCTAAACTAATTGAGTTTTAAAGTGATCAGCTTCCAAACATGCACCCAAACACATTGTTATTGACGCTTAAAGGGCCCCTGTCATCAAAATATATGTTGACTTCTGTTGATGCAACTTAAAATGTATATAGCAAAATCACTAACTGTTCAACAGAAATATGTGTCCTATATTTTAAAATAATTTTTCTATATTTTTTCTCAGCACTGATAAGCCCCGCCTCCAAAATATCCTCCAACTCAAGATTCCCCCTGTGACACCATCAAAGATACAAATTAGCAGGATAATAGACATAATTTATGCACAAACTAAACATTGCAATGACTACCTGCTAGTGCTTATAATAGCATCACATAGCTAGCACATTTCTGACATAAGGAAACATTATTCCCACATGAAAGGTTGTTAGATAGCATTGTGTGTAGACATGCGATGATCTTGTGGGTAGGTGGAGGTAGCCATTGCAATATTTAGTTTGTGCATAAATTCTGCTTATTATCCTGTTAATTTCTACCTTTCATGATGTCACTGGGGGAATCTTGAGTTGGAGGATATTTTGGAGGCGGGGCTTATCAGTGCTAAGAAAAAATAAATAAAAGTTATTTTAAAATATAGGACACATATTTCCATTGAACAGTTAGTGATTTTGTTATGTACATATTATGTTGCATAAACATAAGTCGACATTTTGATGACAGGGGACCTTTAACTTGTTTGCCTGAATTAAGTGGCTATAGTTTACTGTCTTATCGCAGCTGTCATCATCTAGGGACAGCAGGACATATTGTTTCTGATTTCAACAGTGTATCTTTCTCGTGGGTCTGTGTCCAACTTTAGCTTATTCCAGTCATCCCTTATCTTCTTCTGAACTATATTAGTGTTAGCTCTGAGACTAAGCCTGATTTTTGTTGTAACTATCCTGTGGTCTGATCCAATGCTAGAGAATGAGTTACGTGCTTCTACATCTAAGATACTGTTTTTGTTTCCATTTTCTTCTGATGAGAATATAATCCAGTTGTGCTTTATGTCAGCTTGGTAGTTCACATGTCCAGAAATTTGTGCATTTTTCTGGAAGGTAGTGTTTGAAATGATCAAATTATTCTCTAGTGCATAGTCAAGTAGTTGTTCTCTATTTCTATTAGTGTGGTCATGATAAGAATATGGTGCTTTATCAAGGCCTACTCTGGAGTTGAAATCACCAATATCAAGCGAGAAGTAGTGTGCATACATACGCAATCTGTCAATACAAACTGGTGTATTCCCCTCCAAAATGAAAATCGCCAAACAGCGAATGAATTAGAAAAAAAATAAAACAATTAATACAATTTCAAATTACAAAGATACAATATCAGCATTCGTGGAGGTGTTGCAATGCATTTGGTGAAATCATAGAAAGATCACAAATAGAGTCAAAACTACAGACTGAATCGTATGTGTGACCATTGTAATCGAAATACATGCATACATTTGAGAAAGATATATTAACATGACAACATAGCATTTTCCTTTTACTTTGAGACGCATATAGACAAAGAAATCATACATGTTGTTGTTTTGCTGTCTGGCGTCGTCTGCATACATGTACCTAATGCTCAGTATATCAGAGCAACCATCACAAAAATTTATCTTTAATTTAAAATGATTAAATTTATAAAATGAAAATGATCATCCACTGATAATGATTACATGCAAGATATTGATTGATATTGAGCATTCGGTATTGTTTTCTATGTTGTTTATAGTTTGGAAAGATCGTTTTCATTAAAAATCCTCTTCAGTTGTTTTTCCGTCGACTGTCGGTAAAGCGGCGAAGACGCGGCCGTCAATGGTCCAGGGAGCCGACACCTTGTCGTTGTCACTCGTCAAGAGCAGCTCAGTTTCGTCGTCGTGAGGTCCTGGATGGAAACCCCGCTTTCTTTTCAGCTTTTTCTTATTCCTCATGAATTCGTTTTTTCCTTGTAGGAGCACAGTTTATTTGACTACGTTCATTTTGCAGACAATACTGCTTTAGTTGCCTCTGAGGAAAGCTTTGTCATTTTGAACAATAAAGTGAATGCTCATTTAACATGTTTAATGCATGTTCATAATTGACTTTTGTACAATAGATGAACTCTAAACATTGTACAAACTCAATTTGTTGTTTTCAGATTTGATGTAATACATGTTTCAATGCAATCATTATTTTTAATTCGTTCTAGATTCGATGTGCTGGTGGTCAAGACGTGACCCATGGACATCACCTGGCCCGCCAACACCAATAAGATTACGTCACGGACGGCGACACATAACCTCCCCTAGTCCATGCCTTCTCCGTCAGCAGCCACGTATACGCCGAGATGCTCGACCTGATGGGTGCATCAGAGGGAGGGAAATCCCCTTCCGCGGAAGAGGGGGCCTATGCGTTGGTGCATGGGCGGAAATCCCCCCCACACCATTTCGAAGGTGGGGGACACAATATGAAATGCCCCCCGCCCCACTATTTTCGGTCGTGTACAGGCGCGTATTTTTTTTGGATGGGGGGGGGGGGGGTTAGGGTTTAACCCCTGTAGTTGTTATTTTTAATG
>CAVLGW020000387.1:0-16271 GCA_963669155.1 Arbacia lixula
GAATACTAAAAACGATGTCCTTGATACATTATTACACATAGCATAATCATTTTGTGTAACGCATGATCTCATAAAAATGCCCTTCATCGTCATTACAATATGCCTTCTGTATGGATACGAGAGAGAGAGAGAGAGAGAGAGAGAGAGAGAGAGAGAGAGGCAGAAGAGAATCCGAGAGATTTTAACGAGCGCCATCTGTGGCCGCTTTTTGCATAGTTTTCTCGTATGTGTTTACATAGCAACCCAGCTGCTCATGCCTCGCTGGCTAGCAACGCGTGTAAAGAGCGGATTGCATTGCCCATTGACAGCACGCACAATAATTTATCAGCTATCGGAGAACCGTGGAAAGAATACAGATATTGACACGATAAGTAAAGAAACAACAATGGCTCTCCCATTTCTGCCAGGAAATACCTTCGAAGATCCAACGGTAAGTGAAATCATGATTGAAATATTACAATTTATGATGTGAAAAGTGCCAAGAAATTGTATCTTGACTCAAGTTTCGAGCCGACTCGCGGCTTGCCTCTCTCCCCACGAGCTGTGGCGGTGTTTAGTGTGCAATCGCTGGAGGGGTGACTGCTGCTGGTGATAAGTATGTCTCGTTCTCAGGCTTAGCTACACGCTGGAAGTTGTGGGAGACGAGAATAAATGTTATGTGGACTTAAATTATAAGGGGAATTTATATGGAATGTGCACAAGTGTGGACATTCTGAAAAGCCACTTAAACCTGTATGATTTTTTAATTGCACTGTAATTGAACTGTAAAAAGCCGTCAGATATTTTTACTTGCACCTGTGCACTCGGCACTGGACAAACACAAGGTACGATAATACGCCAGAGGCGGACTGTACCGAAACCAGAAGAAGAAGAGTCATATATTACTTTGAGCCTTACCAAGAGACCATACAACTACTAAGTGTTTATATGGGTGTGAAAGAGACCCATCACCGAAGAAGAACAACAACAAAGTTGATAACGTTGTTGTTATGCACTACCGGCCCAAAGGCTGAGTCTCCTCCCACGGCCACGGCACCAGTCCCAGCTTTATTAACTGGATGGCTAGCAACAAGGGATTTAAACTTCTTCCCACACACTAATGTACTATCGAGTGTTTGTGCACATAATGAAAAATATATTGAAACCCGTGTTTGAGCATAGAGCTGTAGTGCATGATCAAAAGGTGGGGTTTTTTTTTAAAGATTTTAGTGCCAAAAAATTTGGGTAGACTTAATTGGACAGGGATTTTTCCATGTTGGGATTTATTTGATGATTTTGTTGATAAAGTCTAAAGATAAGATTAGTTAAGATCCAAACTAGAATAGGCTGAGGTTAACTTAAAGGTTAAGGTAGGGTTTCGTGAGGTAAATATGTGATCTTTTTAGAGCAATTTTATAGTTCCAAAATTGTAATATCCTTGCAACCTTTTTGATCGCGCACATCAACACTGCTTCAAAATGGGTTTCAGTGGCTTTTTAGTATGCGCGCACAAATGAAAAAATTGCTCTTTCTGATGTAAATTGATGTGAATTGCAATAAATTACAGCACAATTTCCCAAAATACACCTCCTGTTTGGACAGTTACAGTACATGTACATGTACATGCTAAGAACTACCATAACAGATAATTGATTGCTTACTCAATACAGGAGTCAATGCAATAAAATACACAGTAATCAAGCACTGTAAAGTGTCAACTACAGTATGTACAAAAAAAAAATGAGTGCGCACTAGACGCACATATAACGCTTGTCAAAGATGCACTGATACTCAAGCTCAAGGTCATAGGCCCTGCCCCCAAATATTAACCTTGTTGCTAAGGTCTGCTGGCTTAGTGCATAATACCTTAACCTGCATGCCCATGATTCGGTCATGTCGACATTGCTCTTTGAATCATATCGAGGAAAATGGTAAAAACACATTACATTATACAAATATTTCATGGCAAAATGGTACCGCACGCCCACCACTTCACCAATGGGACCAATATAGATTCCACAAAGATCCTCAATAAAGATCATAAAATATTTGTTTTATCTCCTTCATATTTTTTTCGTTATTTTTATTCTTACCATATGAACCTTGTGGTAGTGCCACGCTCTGAATGTTAGATATTAATATGATGAAGCCCGAAACATTTGTTTTTTATTTCCTGCGGCTTGAGTAAACCAACGGAAATTCAAGTTGCGCCCTGGCCGCAACACCTGTTACAAAAGTCCTGAAACTCTGCATGATTCGGCTGCAAGGATGGATAATACAACACATGTATATATATTTCATCTCTATACAGAAGAGAAAGTACCACAGATCACAATCACTTGGCTACAAGAATGGCTATGCCCTCCCGGCAAGGCCACAGGTCGGTATCGGGGGCGAGCCCCTAGAAGTCAACCAACTCACCCTCTCAGAACTAGACGAGCTCAACAACAAGCGTCCCACTCTGACCTACGGCCAGGCCAAGCAGGCTCCACCAGAAGACTTCATCCCAGCACATGTTGCCTTTGACAAGAAGGTAAGAACTCTGCAGTGATATGTCACTTTTTCATGGAATAGAAATCAGTTTGTAAATTTGTACTTCATACATACCTCTAACACAAAGTGAAAGGTGGCATTTTGTTGTGGGTACATCAAAATAATTGTCTGAAATTTTATCAAACATGGTATATGATAATGCATGACAAGACATTTATCTGATTAGCTTTTGGGTCAAATCAACTAGACCAAATGATTAACTAAATAATGTACTTGCAGTTTAGTATGTATTTTTTTTTTTAATACATGAAAGCATCTTATCAAAATCAGTGTGGTTAATGATATCCGACTCTGCGGACAAACTTTGCGGATTTACATACATGATTAACTAAATAATGTACTTGCAGTTTAGTATATATATTTTTTTTTTAATACATGAAAGCATCTTATCAAAATCAGTGTGGTTAATGATATCCGACTGTGCGGACAAACTTCGCGGATTTACATACATACATTGCATGTATTTCTGAACATCAAGAAATCAACTTTATGCATGACAATATAAAAGATCCATTCACACCTGCGTACAAGCACCACCTGTCTATAAAGACTGTTGGTTTGCTTGAGATGGTCGTCACCCAGGTCTTACGGTATAAACAAGTGAGAAATGGAGCTTTTATATCTTTGTGCGCCATACGCAGAGTGTACAAGCCTCCCTCATTTGTCAGGAGACTCCCTGAAAGTAGGAGACCAATATTACTGCATTGGATTTCATCACATCACCCAATCTCCCTGAATATTGATAGATCATTGTCATAAGGTTGAATGCATTTGATAGACATCTCCCTAATTTCTGGTGAAATTTCCTCAAATCTTCCTGATTGTTGAATTCCAATGTTGGTAGCTCTGCCGTTGATAAAGGCATATATGTGGCACAAAAAATGGATAATTAGTTGTGCAACCTAATAAGTGGAAGTCATCACTGTTGTATTTTCTCTCCACAGGTATTGAAGTTCAATGCCTTCTTCAAGCAGACCGTGCATGAGTCTCCTAGTGAGTATTACCGTGTGCGCCCAGTCACCATCTACTACTATCTGGATGATGACAGCATCTCTGTCATCGAGCCCCACATCGAGAACAGCGGCATGCCACAGGGCAAGCTCATCAAGCGCATGCGGCTGCCCAAGAACGACCAGGGAGACCACTGGCACTGGAAGGACCTCGACCTCGACATTGACGTCTCTTTCTACGGCAAGGTCTTCCACATCACAAGCTGCGACGCCTGGACCGCGGTAAGCGCCCTCACACCAGCCTGGCTCCTTGCAGAACGTGTTTTCACGTGTCTTGTAGATAACAGTTCCACCTCCTAACTTCCTTTGGGTTTGAGGCAATAGTTGTCAATACTGGAGATGAAGAAATGTCTTCATAATTTCATATTCCAAAGTTAATTATTTCCACATTTTATCAATACCATTATTGCTCACTTTAATGAAATATAATCATATCTTTAGCACTTTGCTGATTTTTTTCTGGAGTTCTCACCTTTCTCAATATCATGCAAGGAAAACCTCTTTTACTTATGAATTTATTAAAGATGGCTCGTCCCTTTTACAAACATCTGCAAACTTCATGAAAGTTTGCACATATTAAGCAAGTATCTTTGGATACGAACTGAAATTTTAAGGTCAGAGGTACATGTATTATAACTCCCATAGAACAAATGAAAATCTAATTAGTTTTCACTGAGATTTGACTATTTTCGTGGTACGAAAAAAGAAAACTTTATCAATTATAGAAAATTATTTCCTCAAAACCGAATATTACGCTTTGCCGATTCCAGCGAAAGGCTACTGTATGTAGCCACTCTCTCTTAACTGATGACAAAGTCAGGGAACTTTCAGGATTAGGTCTGCAAAAGGGACGGGCTACCTTTAAATGCACCTATATTACTCTGAGAGTTAACATTGAATAAGTTTCACACACAATGACTTATTGACCTCTTGGTGTGCTTCCATAGGAGTTTATGGCTAGCGAGGGTATTGAGCTTCAGCAGCCTGTCAGCACACCCATGGACCCATACACTGACTCCCGCAAGGAGAAGTCTGCCATCGAAGCCTTCACCACCCCCAGTACCTTCGACAAACTCAAGCAGTTCTTGGAGCTAGATCGCAAGGTAACTATCGCTGTTGTGGACTATGGGAAATTGATTTATCTCGTTACTGAAACCATCATTTCCAGTGTGCATGCACTCATTGTCAAACTGTAAAGATGATTTAGCTGACATAGATCTCTAAAACGTCTTATTTTATTGGAATATTGAGATATTTCAAAATACCCACAAATACCCCAAATCATTAGTCCATAATTCTGTAGTAGAAACAGTGCAATTGAAATTTATTGCATTTCAAAATTTAGCGTAGGATCTTTCGACATGTCATAAGCTGTTAATATTTTAAAATCTAAATTTAAAATGATAAGATGATAGTACTGTGTTACAAAATTAAATTAGGCTTTAGTTCAATGGGTTGGTTTTGTTTTGGTGTACACGCAAAACATCTACTTATTTTTATAATTTCTATACTTTTTGATGTTTAAAGCACAGATTGAACATTAATCCTTTGCAAATGAAACATGAACATCTCTTTGTTGCTTGTGTCAGGTGTTGCGATTCTTCTGTGTGTGGGACGATCGCAGTTCCATGTTCGGTGAGCAGCGACCCTACATCATCCAGTATTACCTCGTGGACGACACGGTGGAGGTGCGAGAGGTTCATAAGCCCAACGATGGCCGCGACCCGTTCCCGCTCTTTTTGAGGCGCCAGCGCCTGCCTAAGGACAGAGACAACGTAGATTGTGAGTTTGTGAAAACAGGGCTAGGCGTATAACACATGGGTTACTTTCACTCACCAATAGTCCAACAATAATTAATGATTATGATAGAGGTAGTAAATTGCCTTAGGATAGAGACTAAATGGATTGTGAGTTTGTGAAAACAGGGCTTGGAGCATAACACCGGCTGGTTTCACTCAACGGTACTCGGTAACAATTATGAAAGGTTAGGATAGAGGTAATCAATTGGAACAGTGTTAGTAATCAATGAAAAATACAGAAGAGTAGATTGTGAGTACAAAAGTAGGATGCATATCTACGACACAAAAACAATATTTTAACATGTACATGGCTTTAACAAAGAGTGTGGAATTGCTTAGTTGAGTATCAAACTTGCGCTATATGAATGCATCAATGCCTACACTGCTTTTACAAGCTTCCCCTGTTCCTCATTAATCATTATTCATGGATTTTATATTTAAATTGCTTATATTGATTTTTATTGATTTTCATGTTGATTTTATATTTCAATTGTTGATACATGCCCAGCATTAAATTAGTGTTGTTTCAAATGTGGTATTGTGCTTGTATCATGATTTACTATGTTTTTTAATTTTGATAGAAGTGACTGAAGTGTAATCAATCAATTAATCAATCAATCAATCAATGCCTGATGATGTGCTTGTATCCTGGCATGCCACAGCCTCTTTCCGTGCGGTGGTGATGGAGCTGTCCAATCACGAGATCAAGAACTGGTACAACCCGCCAGACTTTGGCATCGGCAAAAGGGTTTTCATCTACAACCGCCCCTTCCTCATCTATGACGCGGACGAATTCACCAAGGCCTACATGCAGCATCACTGTGGCGATAGCAGCAACACGCCCGTGGAAGTCAGCGGAGACGCTCGCAACCTGCCCAAGATGGTAAGGGGTCTTGGCCCAATCAAGACAAAGTACCACAAATGATGAGGCTATAACTTTTCATATAAACTATCCCCCCCCCAAAAAAAAAAATAAATAAATAAAAGGAACATCACATGAAAGAGCATAAATTTCTGCACAAAATGTATCCATTTTGGGGACTTATTGATATGTATTACCTTTGTAATGATTTTTCGGAATAAATTCAAAGAGTCGTGTAATCACTAAATCTTCATATTGGTAACACATGGCAAAGGTTGAAACTCCACTTTGGCACAAGTTTTGTTATGAATTTCATGTTTGTGATGTTGTGTTAATTTACAATGGTGCGTACACTGTGTGATTGCAGGCTCTCCCTCCGTACAACGGCTTTGGGTCATACGAGGACTCCTTGCAGTCCTGCCTCTCTCTCGTGCCTCAACCGCCCAAGAAAGACTTCATCAAGATGCTGGAGAATGACCATAAGATCCTGCGCTTCGAAGCCATCATGGTGAGTCGGAAAGTTCATGTTATCAGTATCATTGACTGGCTGTCAAGCTATGTTGCCATGGCAGTTACCATTGATGGCAGAGTAATTACCATCAGTGGCAAGTTTTATGCAATGTGGCTCTGTTCTCTGCCAAGTTTACCTTTAACATCTCTCTCCAATATTTGCTTCTCCATCCTACTACCATGTCTCTGTACGATGTGGCCAAAGAATTATTCTGCTTCTATTGGTTAGCTTTGTATCAATTTTAATGTAATACTAGCTGTTCAAAAAATGTTGACCCTTTAGAAAGTAAGTTTGATATCTGAATCAAGTTGAATTTCACAAATAATATAAAATAGTTTAGAAGCAGGTTTTGGGACATTTGATCAGTTATTATTCTTGTCATTCAATATTTAGTATTTTCACTCTTTAACAAGTTTGGGCCTAAAAATGTGTGTGTTCCAGATCATTAATTCAGAACACAATATCGTGAGTAACACAGATGAATCCACTGGCAACTGCCATCATAATGTCATTAATGATTCATGATGCTTCTGGCAGAAAATATCTTGTGAATTGACATGATGTGGGGTGCACAATGACATTAATGTTTTTACCCAAAATGAAAATCTCAATCGATACTCCAGGAATTATTAGAAGAATAGTGACTGACCAGTGCTTCTCACTTCTTTGGACTTACTTATAATGTTTTTAAAAAATGTCTTCAGTGAGGTGGTTAAAAATGCTTAAATTTAAAATTATTTCTAATTCAATAAACTACCCTATATTTGTTTTGGAATCCTCTGTGCACCCATCTGCTGTACAAAAGGAAATAAATCAGAGCTAAAATTTTAAAAATAATATGATTTTCTTTCAATATAAAAACAAGGAATTCCCAGGCAATTCTCTGATGCAGCCCTAGTATATAGCCTCTCCAGGGGGGCATTTCATCAAAGGACTTGTCGGACGTTTTATCCGACAAACTGTTATAAGCTACTGAAATGCTTGCATCTTATTGGCCGAGAGCAAACTTGTCGGATAAAATATCCGACAAGTCCTTTGATGAAATACCCCCCAGGATTACATCAGAAGCATAAAGAGTTAACTCCTTCGTTGCCATGATGACACATGAGGTATGCTTGAATGACTGGTTCTAAGGGTTAAGAAATGACTCTTGTCTCTCTCTGCAGGACTCGGTGAGGCCCGAGGATAAGGGCCGCCGGTTCATCATCAGCTACCGTCTGGCTGACGACATGATCAAGATCTTTGAGCCGCCCGTCCGCAACTCTGGCATCGTCAGCGGCACTTTCCTGGAGCGCACTCGAGTCACGAAGCCTGGCTCCACACCAGAGAATCCACAGTTTTACGGGCCACAGGTAATAGATTCAATTCAATTCAAGGTGTTTTATTCAAATTTAATCACGAGAGAGGTTTACGGTACACAATGTGTAAAGTCCTGGGGGGACTGAGATGAGAAAAGGTGGATAGAATTGAAGGTGAAATGGAAAGGCCAGAAAGTGGAGATTTGAAAGTAGAGTATTCTTTCGAAATGAGTGTAGTCCTGAAAAGGACTGTAAACCAGAAAGCGTGAAGAGCTGATGAGTAGAGAGGTGGACTCGGCATTTCGGGCAGATTGACTGTCCGTCTTCATTCAAATTTGTAGCCGAAAGGCCAAATTGCAAGCAAATTTACAAAAAACATAAAAAATTAGATACAGTGAAAAAAACTATACATCAAAATAACAAAACAAATTATCATTAAGAATGCAATGGGTTAACGTATAGTAGGTGCTAGTTTCAATTTTTCCTATAAATATATGAGGAATAAATCATTGGTCAAATTTGAATAGGATTGTTAGAAATTAACTCCCACTATGTGAGACCAGCTTGGTGAAACACGCCCCTGCGAATTATTCCCAAGATGAACCCTGACCTTTGACAGTGATGCCATCTTGATCCAGGGTTGGAGATAATTCTTGTTTATCTTTCTTTGTTGCCATGACGCAGGACCTGATGATCGGCTCGGTGCTGCAGGTGTTCAGCCACCGCTTTGTCATCACGGACGCTGACGACTACGTGCTGCACTACCTGGAGGCTCACAGCGCAGACTTCCCTGGCTGCGAGCGCACCATTGAGAGTATCCGTGGCAACCGGGCCAGCGGCATGCCATCCAAGCCCGAGACCCTCGCCTCACAGAAGGGCGCCCCCATGGCCATCCAGAGAACGTATGTACCCATCCGTCTCGTCTCTGGTTTGGATTTGTTTTCACCCTTTCTCAGTGTGCCATCGGTGCAGTTTTGCACGAGTGACATACAGGTCCAATAGAGATACAGATTGTTTGGCATTTAAAAAGTAAAGAATAATGTTACCTAGACACAGTGGTATACCATTTAAGAACTAACCTCAGGCTTTTTGGTAGATTTTGCATCATAATTCAACAAATTGAATAGGAGAATAATATTTACTGTAGTGACATAGAGAAGTAGACTGATAGCAATGGGAAGCTACTTGATGCTGAGGCAGGGGAAGATTGCCAATAAATTGGTTGACAGAAATATAGAAAAACACCAAAATGTATCCTGCACTCAATATGATAATGAAGATGATATTGAATGATAAAGATAATAATAACGATAATAAAAATGGTGTGATAAGAGTGATGATGGTAATAAGGATGATGATGATAATGATTATTGATCTCCATTCCTCTCATCTTGTTCCATCCCTACCCAATGACCTTAAGATGATGATGAAGATGGTGATGATGATATTGATGATGTTGTTGATACTGATATTCATGATTTTGTACTAATGATGATTGACCTCCCGTTCTCTGATCTTGTACTCTCCAGGCCTAATGACCTGAAGCGGCTGCTCGCAGAGGTCAAAGCCCAGCTGCGCAAGGACAACTACATCAACTTCACCTCGCTGACTGAGGCCTTCCTCAAGTTCGACCGCGATCGATCAGGACACATCGACGTCAATGAGCTCAAGCTGGCATGTCACAAACAGAATCTGCCTTTGGATGACGACATCATGGAAGCGGTAAGTGCACATAGGGAAGGAAGAGATCATCTATAGCTGGGTCTGTCCATTGAGCCGGCTCAACAAACAGTGTAGTGTTCATATAACATGAGAATAGAATTTCTGAGCTTTCCTTTCCTCTATCCAGGGGTCTTCACCAGCCTCACATGTTGTTGCTGAGTGTTCTTTGACATAATAATGACAGAAATCACATTCAAAATGTAATGTTTATATGATAAAATTACTTTATTTCATTTTCAAATTGCCACAGATTTTTTCCACAGATGATGCTAGAAATTTCAACAACACTGTAGTGCAGGCTTAGGACTTCAAATGGTTAATTGGCTATATGATGTGATATGAAGTGAGCATGTGATGTGGGTTGAATATATTTTGCTCAACACGAATTCATTCTCTGTATTCAAACTCTCTTTGTTATTCCACTTCCAGTTGATCCAAGAGTGTGGCAGCCAAAACGGACAAATCAGCCACGCAGACTTCATGAAGTTCTTAACGTGGGACTAAGAAGGCAAAATGGAGTTAAATATGCACACTGACTGTAAACTCAGAGACTCTTTGGAGTGTACAGCAATGGACATGACAGTGTATTCAGCACACTAGCACCCACAGACAAGTGTTTGGCAGGAGAAGCGTGGGATGATGCCGACGATATTACAATAACGGAATGTGAAATGATCCAGTTTCACTTGATCTGAAGATTTGCTGTCATAGAAAAATTCTTGTGAAATTATGTTTTTAGAGAGACAGAATTATACACCATGAAATTAGGTTCTCTCTGTTTTAAAAGTTTGGGCGTAAAGGATCATAAAGTGGTCATTCTTTCAGCTCTCCAATTTTTGAAAATACAGCATATAGCTACAGGAGTTTCCTGAAAATAACACATTGACCTTGAAATCGCTTTCTTCCACCTTCCTTTTGTCAAGATCTTCATGACAAGATTTATGCAAAACAGTTGAGCGATTTAAAGGTTCAGGAATCAAATATCATTGAGACGAAGCAACTATTTGTGTATTCATAGAGCTTAGAAAGTGTCTTACGATTGTATTTTGTTGCCTTGAAATTCATGCAATTACAGCATATACTCCGTCCTCTGCTAAAAGTATTCCATATCATGCATGTTGTATAAGTAAGGCCTTTTATTAGCAATAAAGTCTGATCAGATATTTGATATCGCATTCTGTCCATACACATCACTCACAGTGCCTCCTACTTGTAGGTTTGATGGCAGTCGTGCATTTTTAAATATTTTAAATGAGTATTCTTAGAAAATGGAAATGTGTGTACATGTAAATATAGGACTGCAATAACATCCTCTCTTTCATGATATGGTTTGGAATTGAAATGCAGATTCCCTTAAATTCTGATGAATAAACTATTCTGGAGCTATCAATCTGATGATGCTATTGCTATGTCAGGTGTACGTTATACAAATAGTGAATGGTAATTAGTGCGATGGTACAACTTTTGTGCACAATTTTTCCAAATTGTCCCCATGTACATGTACTGTTACTTATCTGTTTCTTTGAAAAATGGTGTTAGTCCGGCCAGAATTGTTGATTATGAAAAAGCAACCAAAATTACAAATCTGCCTTAAATTATTCCATCCACAAATACAACATCTACAGTGCCTAATGCAATGTCTGTGATGAGGATTCCACAGAGCGATAAATATGGTATTTATCAGGTTCTTCATTCGTGTATACTTGCAAATGGGACACATATCGGTCTCAATTACTACACAATAATTTCAAATGAATTTTAAGCAAATTCTGCATCCTGTTTTTCAAAGAGAAACGGCAATCTGTATAGCTTGTAAGATTTGTAAATATGAAACAAAAGATCTGGATATTTACTTCATAACTTATTACTCTTTTGGGATTTTAAGAACAGAGCTTCTGATCATTGTAAATACACATGTGACATTCTGTTACAAATCTGAATGTCTGTTCTTATTTCCCAGAGCTTTTGTGCTGTCCATAAAATCTATTTTTCATTTTTCCTTGTCATATTCTATCACGAAAATCCTTCGTACATGTGAGGTGATTTTAGCATCTGTGTAATATCATAGAATATGCGATGAACTTTTTAAGTGCGATTGTAAAATAAAAACCCCAGTCAGTTATTATTTGTTGTCACCAAAGCCCAGTTTGCGAGAGATGTTCTTTATAAGTTTTCATCTGTTGTCATTTAGAACAGGTCTGTACATGTCTGAACTTGTGGCGAGTAATGATATCCATGTTGAGGTGTTTTTTGCGAGTGTGTGCATCTCCCACACTTTCCCTACTTGCTCTCTGCATGCATCTCTACCCTGTGTCTCCCACATCCGTATCGTATCTCTCTCCCTCTCTCCCCCTTCTTTCCCCCCATCTCTCCTCCCTCTCCTCCCCTATCTCTCCCTCTCTCCCCCTCTCTCATCTCTCCCCCCCCCCCTCTCTCCCTCTCTCCCCCCTATTTCTCTCTCTCTTCCCCCTCTGTCCTCCCTCTCTCTCCTCTTCTCTCACCCATCTCTCCCCCTTCTCTCCCCATCTCACCTCCCTCTCCCTCCCACTCGCTCCCCACTATCTTCCCCCTCTCTCCTCCCTCTCTCCTCCTCCTCCCTCTCTCCTCCTCTCTCCCCCATCTCTCCCCTATCTCTTCCTATCTCTCCCCCCCCCCCCATCTCTTCCCCTTCTCTCCCCATCTCTCCTCCCGCTCCCTCCCACTCGCTCCCCACTATCTCCCCCCTCTCTCCTCAATTTCTCCCCCACCTCTGTCTGTCTCTCTCTCTCTCTCTGTCTCTCCCTGTGTCTCTTTTTCTGTCTCTGTCTCTCTCTCTTTCTCTCTTTCCCCCCTCTCTCTCTCTCTCTCTCTCTCTCTCTCTCTCTCTCTCTCTCTTCTCTCTCTCTCTCTCTCTCGCCCTGTAACCAAGGGCTGCCAAGTCATCATCCAATTTCCCACAATCAAATAAGATTGCAGATCATAGAAACAAAACAAAGGGAGCTCAAAATCCAGGACTTTGATGGAACATTTTTTATTAATGTCATTGTCCATGGCCAATTACAATTTAGAACAGCAAGATGTCCTGTCAATAACGTTAATAATACATACATACAGACGAACCAGGGCAAAATATAAACCTGCGCCACAGGTTATATCTGTGATACCATGTATACATCTCCTACTCTAGTCCCTCCTTTCTGAGGAATCATCAAACAAAACCTTGGCTATGAACAACATATAAGAATCGACCTTCACACGTAAATGTGTAATGAACAAATCATAATCGAAAATGACAAACAGAAGAAAAAAAAATCTTTATGATACAAATATTTCATATAATTATTCACATAAGTTTCTCTCTGTACAAGTTTTATAAGTGGCCTCTGAAGTTTATTTCATATTCAAAAGAAAAGAATGAATTTAAATGTTATTTCTTAATGCTGTCATGAAACAAAACGAGCACATACACCTTTTAATTTCATTTTTATCCCCTATTTAGGTGAGTTACAAGGAAAACACTGATCAAGATATCAAGAACAGCCCTATGAAGTTTATACCATAAAGGGGGAAAAAAAGGCTCTCATACCTCAGTGCAACAACATACAAAAAAGAGTGTATCAAAGGCAGTAAAACCTCTACAAAATAAGGTTTCTTTAATAAAAACTTATGCCACATATGCAGCTCCTAGGCTTTTCTTTATGTTACCTCTTTATTTTGCAAGAAAGTGAAATTCTGCAGCATATCTCGAATGCAAAAATTGGCAGGAGATTCCCTTACAAGGAGCTCTATGATTGGATCATTAAGATACATATAGTGTGTGAAATCAACACAGAGAAACATATACATAAGAATCGTTCCAATGCCAGATGGTATTTGCATTAACATAAATGTTATGTAAATTATGTAAATTTACGTAATTGGGTGATGGCAGTAACACAGGCAATACCAATATCTGTGTAGCAAACAAACCTTCCTGATCCACTCCCCTCATTTTTTTCCTCAAAGAAACCCCCATAAGTAGACACTAATCTCAGCTAATATCAATTTTATATTTGGAAGCCTGATCAGAGCTTAAACTGCAAAATATGAGATCATCATTGTGAGCTGTTAGTCAAGACTGGAATTCATCACGTAAATATATATAAAAAAAAAAAAAAATACTGGAATTCATTTAAAAATTGATCATTTTGAAACAATAAAAGAAATTATTTGAACTAGTATACCATTAACTTTCTTGCCCATTTCATGTCAACATATCCTCAGAATTTGTTAAGTGTCATGTCTCGTAATACTCCCCTGAATTGAGGTCAGTAGGGCCCTCATGCTGAGACAAAAGGTTGCTGGATCAAGCCTTGCCCAAAGCAGACTACCCTGCTTGAGCCTGTAATGTGTGACAGGGTGCTAACCCCTGTGGAAATGCACTCTGTACGTCATACAGGAAGTCACACCACATCATGTGAGGAAACCCGTTACTCCTACTTGAAAACAGCAAGGACAATAGCTCAGTGAGAGGACAAATGGAGACGATAAGAAACTAGGCAAAGCCTGCCAACCCCTGGTGCTCATGCCTACAAACTGATGCTAGGACCATGCAACAGAAGACAGATATTCCTACGGAACAATCAGCCATGTCATGAGGCAATTCTACTTTAACCAACATACTACAGTAGCTCCATCTACGACGAGCAGTACGTCAACCGACTCGTCAGAGGTCTAAAGAAGCCGACAGATCCAGTTACCCAAAAGAACATTTTCAGAATTGTACTTTCAACAAGAAATCATTCTTTTTATCATCACCCTGTCATATAGCGTAACTGCATTGTTACTTAGAAGTCCTACACCACACAAAATGCTGCTGAATGCGATGTATACAAAAAGGAACCAATGGCTTGAACACCCTCAAACTCCTATGATTTGACACACCTCGTGGTTTGCTGCACATCCGCACACCACTGGTTAATTAGAGTGCTAAAGAAATCAACCAAATATACAGAGTTGCAAGAACATGCTTTTGCAAACGAAATGTGGGAATGTTGCTGCAACATGTAACAAGATCCCAATCCAAACTCTTACCAGACGGCTTATGGCAGCTCCACAATCCGAAACAGACGTACGGTGGATTTGAAATGAGACAGAGACCGTTAATCAGCGGATCACTTTACATAGAAGACATATGGATGAATAATGTCATTAGCATTCCTTAATAAAAATCAGGATTCAAAATCCATTTCACAATTGGTGGGAAGCATCAAATTATATTTTCATAATTCAAAATAAGTTTTTCTTTTTTTTTTTCTTCTTATTCAAATTCATTTATATAAAAGATATCAATTGCAGCAATTCCTCTTCATAAGAGAATGACATAAGAATACGGCATGGGTCACTCTGATCGAAAAAAGACATTTTTTTTCCACTAAAAAATTATCAAAAAAATTCAATCATACAAGCTTTTATGCAAATACTGCAGATGAGAGCCTGCAAGATATCAATATAACTTAATTTATAATAATATTTTTTGGCAAAATAAACTATCACAGCCAAAGTCATTTCTCTTAAATAAATCTCCAAGTAATATTTGACCAGACACATACATCTCTATGTTAAAGCAAACACACAGGTTCGCTTATTTCGTTTTACATAAAGACTTGCATACTTATCTCACTATGTAAAACATTTAAGATAAAGCAAATAGTTACACCATAAGTTGATTCAATATTTCTTTGAGATTTGAAGTGTTTCTGCAACACATCTTTAACAGGATCAAACTGTTACTCATACATGTAGACACTTGGACTTGTGTGTTGGCCACTGCACTTATTCACTTGTGTCATTAGTAAAATGCATATCGGCATTTTACATCAGAGAGATGTCAACAAATTCATTCCCGGTATCTTGGGGAAGGGGGGAAAGGGGGAAAGGGTGAAGTGGAGAAGGGGGGAAGGGGGGAAAAGGGGAAGGGGTGAAGGGGGAAGGGGGAAGGGGGGAAGGGGGGAAGGGGGGAAGGGGGGAAGGGGGGAAGTGGTGAAGGAGGAAGGGGGAAGGGGGAGGGGGGAGGGTGAAGGGGAAGGGTGAAGGGGAGAAGGGGAGAAGGGGAAAAGGGGAAAAGGGAAAAAGGGGGGAAGGGGGAAGGGGGAAGGGGGGAAGGGAGGAAGTGGGAAGGGGGAAGGGGGGGGGGAAAGGAAGGAAGGGGGAAGGGGGGAAGGGGGGAAGGGGGAAGGAAGAGGGGGGAAGGAAGAGGGGGGAAGGGGGAAGGGGGAGGGGAAGGGGGAAATGGGGGGAAGGGGGAGGGGGGAGGGGGGAGGGGGGAGGGGGGAGGGGGGAGGGGGGAAGGGGGAGGGGGGAAGGGGGAGGGGAGAAGGGGGAGGGCAGTGGGAAAGGGTGAAGCGGCACAGGAAAATGGCATATTTACAAACCATACTCGATAAGAGAGGGAGGGGGGTGCAAATACAAAACACATACCTCATACCTAGAAACAAACAAAAAGGGAAATGAACAACCATGAACGGGAAGATCTTACATCTTGTATGGAACAAAAAAATCCAGCTTGAAAACTTGTCA
>CAVLGW020000388.1:0-16229 GCA_963669155.1 Arbacia lixula
AAAATGAAGCCGCGTTTTTTAATTTGCTGTGTGATACACGTGACTTTTCTCAAGTCATACACTTAAAAATTTACCGAGCAACAGGTTATCTGGCACAAAAAATAAAATGTAAATTGAAAAATGAAATAGGCGGTTGGTTGATCTGAAAATTAATTGGGAATACAATTGAAGAAAGGCTCGTTAATCAAAACATAATTACGAAGATTTCTGTTTTTACTTAACTATTATACTGAATATAAATTTGCATTTTCTGAATGACAAACACTATACCATTTTATGATTCGATTCAATATTTTTTTTATTTATTAAAAAACATAGTCAATAATTTTCATAAATAATGAAAGAAAGGTATCTTTATAGAAAGTTGATGGCTTGTAAAGTGTGATGACCTTTAATGAGGTTCCATGCACATTAAAATGTAGTACATAATACAAAATGAATGCCGGAATCAAGAAGAACCAAATAGGTTCAAAGTACATGTTTAAAAATGTACATGTACTTTTAAAACACATCAAAGAAGAAACTTTACAAACATAGATCACACACACATATAACAAAAGTATACATGTAGACAAATTACAAATTAACAACTAAGACAATAGAAATAGCATAAAAATGTATATCAATATGAAATATATGTACTACTTCCTACGCCTTCAAAGCAACCTACGGGAGATTGAACACTTGTGTACAGATACTCAAATGTTTAGATTAATATGCAACAAAATCCGGATTATGAAGCGATATCGAACCATACTTTCACGTGTGTGCTTGCACACAGGTAATGTACACAATTCCCTTAAGGCATCAGTTTATCAGGCACGCAAATTAAGGGGTTGATGGACCGTTTTAGGTTTCCAGATTAAGGGATCTTCAGTTTGCCGAAGCCTATAATTTCAGAAAAACGGACAGACGGATTTAGGAGTCTTTGGATTAATGCAACAAATAGTCGGACCATTTCATTTTCGAATTCACGAGCTTTCGGTTTCTCGAAACCTATACCATTTTCTGAGAAACGTAATTTGGGATTAATGCAATCAATATTCGGATATAAAACGAACCTTTGTTTCATTTTCGGATAATCCAACGAGGTCTGTGTTCGGAATAACGGACCTTCGGAGCGAGCAACACCCGGATATAATGGATCCAACCGTAATGGAAGAAGTCATTCCAGGATCACATTGAGAGAAATCGTCTCAAGACATTTACAAGTCATAGGCTTCAACTTTAAAATCAAACGAGTTGGACATCTATAGCCTACCCATGGTCACGGTATCCACGGTAGAACGTGATTGTTGTATGGCTAATCATTCTCTGTCAGTGATATGGTATCGTTGGCTTGAATATTTTTTTTTTTTATGTTTTCTTTATATTTGTAATGTATAGGCCTGTGCATTTGTTTCATGAGTATTGTAAAACAGATTGAACTTCAGGAGTATCCTTGTACGCATGACTATCCGAACTAGGCCTATGTTACAAGGTGACACGGGATTAATGCAGCGTCGTTTAAGCACGTTGAGTATCAAGGTCACGTTCTATCGGGTCGCTCACTTGCGTTGCCAGAACTGCAATATAAACAACCATAATAATACTATATAGGCGTACTGATTGATGCATGGTCAAACTTAAATGCTGTATCATTGTTTGTGTCAATGTCTTCATCGCAGATTTACTCCAAAGGGATTATAATCATATGACCTAGGTCACATGATACAGGAAAGTGTCACGTATATGTGCACCATCTCCACTCACTGGGTTTATTCTTTGCTCGCGCTCTATACCGATGCTGTATTTTTTTTTAACCTTAATCCTACCAGGGATCACCCCTCCACCACCCCCCCCCCCCTTTTTTTTTTGAGAAAAAGGGGTCCGTAATTTTATATACGTGCATCGACTCGGTTTCTATTACTGCATCGAAAGTAGAAACCAAGTTCACCTATCACCTCCGTTTCGCTTCTCACTCCCTCTCCCCCTCCCCCCCCCCCCCCCACCCTCCCCCCTCCCCCCTCTGTCTCTCTGTCTCTCTTTCACACTAAGTTACACTGCTGTTATCTGGGGAGTACGCGCGTCAAACATTCTTCTTCAGTAATTCGTATAGGAGAGACTCCAGTTTCTTGCTCCCCCCCCCCCTCTCACTCTCTCTCTCCCTCTCTTATCGTGACTCTTTCTGAATTCTGATCCCCTACTTCACTGATCCTCTCCCCCTCTGATCTCTCCCCTTCTCCGCCCCTTGTTCCATGGGGGTGTTGCATCAACATAAATCACTCCTAAATTATCTATTTGGACATCAGCCCCCCTCGATCATCCCCCTCCCCCTGTGGGGTATGCGCAGGTTCAACGACGCATTCTCTATCCAGGGATGTGTTAGTAGGAAGGAGAAGCAACTCGAGCATAATATAGTCAAACATCTGTATGGATACTAAAGCGTGCTTAGTGCCAAAAGCATTCCACAACCACAATGCTTTGATGTCCCATGCGCGGCACCGACATTTAGCTGCTGTCAACTTGGAAAGCAATATCTTTAATTCACTGTTTTGTCTCTGGAAGCTATGTTTCTTATCACATTTTTTGTGCAATTTTCAAGATACGGGCAACACCACTAAAGATCCTGTACTCATTTTTCTTCTAAATAATTGTTGAATGATGCACAAACGGAGATATAAGATGATATTCTTACTTACACAATTAACAAATTTCTTCAATATCCGCAGATTTTCGCAAATGTGGGATTTAATCATTATAGAAATTATACCTTAAGCTGTTTATTTTCATTAACAGAGTTTGCGTGCATATATTTTTATCTCTTTTCCTCACAAAAGTATTGATGTAATCCAACAGAACTGGACAAGCGAAATAAGACTCTACATTTCGTTTGTTCTATCTGAGAGACCGTTGCTACGCAATCCTGTTCGTTATTATTACAACACCTGAAAAGCACATGCTAAGAAGACATTTTTTCTTCGGCAGTGCCACGCATGGGTTCAAAGAAAGAAAGTTGCTTCATATCCTTCCATAACACATCCCTGCTCTATCCAAGAGTACCGCCAAGATAAAGTAATAGAATGGGCTTTTAAGACTTCTCCTACTTCATTAGTTTATCCCTTCATCAAAATAACGAAAAAATGGATCTATTCTGCGTATTTTTTTAGATATATTTGCGACATCAAAAACATTTTAACATCAAATTTCTTATGAAATGTTTAGTCATTCATTGCCAAGCGTTGGTGAATATTTTGAATGTATGTAACTTTTTGCATTTTTTCTGGCCCATTCTTGAAAAAAAAATTATGCACTTTTTTGTGGTTCGGAAGAATTATGTGCAAGAGATAACTTTGTCATTATGTGAAAGTTCAAATGATTTAAAGTAATCTTAACAAGTGCACATTGTTCATACCGACACGGAACGGTCTTTGGTACCGACCCACTCAAACCAGCGATATTAAACCACATATTAAACCACATATCAACCTGTGTATCGCTTATGTACTGTACGTGTAACGATGTGGCGATGCGCGCCTACTTTTGTAAGATCGTGATTGATAATGCTCGTGCACCGATAATCTGTATACATCGCATCATCACCGTATTAAAAGACATTCAACTCCATCTTGACTTTATAAACCTACAGTCTATCTGGTATAGCAGGGGGAAATGAATGAAGAAAATGGATTACCGTTACTCCAAAGAAGTTTGCCTGAGGAATATGACGAGAATAGCTGCAGTACCATTGTCACCTGCTCCACAGAATCGGACTGCACGCCGTCACCACTGCTTCTTCATGGCCTCCAGTTGTAAGTTAACTTCACGACCAAGTAGAAACTAAGTTCACATGTTGAAAAGTGGAGTTTAAGTAGTTAGACTCTTTGGAAAGTTAGAATCGAACGTAACCTTAGTAAATACAACATATTACTAGTATTTCATTCCTTAGACCGCTAGATCCCATAATTGATACGCATAATTTAGGCAAGCTATAGTCGACACTAGACTAAAGACAAGTAAAAGTACAGCCATGGCCATGGGCATGGTCAGATATTCGAAGTTAATTTGCCACACTCTAGCCAGGCACCTAATGGCGTGTGACAAATGTGGGTCCCGGAGACGTAACTAGGGCTAAAAGATAAATAGCTGTAAGTCTAACTTAGATGTAGATCATAGACTTTATGGCGCGAGATCTAGAAGTCTAATATTTATAGTCATATAAAGTAAAATGCTTACAGATCTAACACGTTACTACGGGCCGTCATTGTCAAGCATTCAGTTTTTATTTCAATATTATTGGGCGTTTTAAAACTTTTGTTTTAACAACTAACGTAAACAGTGTACTATCGTTAATGTAAGGTCAGACAAAGCCAGTGAACAAGTTATGTTAACAAGTCTGTATTGCTTTTGGCAACTCTTTCAATTAACGTGATCCCATATAACTAAGAACTGAATGGACCTGTGCTCATATTACATGACGGGCTAACGAATAAAAGTATAGCATCGAGTTCGATCTGCCGGCCGTGCTTGCATCGACTGCGCACCCATAGGCCACGCCTGTGGACTGAGTGGCAAGGTACAGGTATAGGCGTGGCCGGTGAAAGCTTTTCAACCCTCTGTGTGCTATGTATTAATTCGCCAGTCGTACACACAAATCACATAGAGCTGATGTTTACAGCATCTGGCAAACAAAGAGTTAAGGATGTTTCGTAGCTCTCAGCCCGTTTCTCCTAAGTTCAGTTCTTCTTCGGTATTTCCACCTCCTCTAAAATCTGCATCTTCTTTTAGATTAGTCGGACTTAGTAATACAACCTAAAGTCTACGCGGGGTTCGGTTTTCACCACGGCATGCTACCGGAGTATACCGTTAGGCCTATATATAGTTAGGCCTACAGATAGTCTAGGACTGGGTCTAATGTATACCGCCACAGCCAGGTCCTCCGTCCAATCAGGGCCTATACGGGAACATGGAGTTTTCAGGAACACTTCAATCCGCATATGGACTCGGTAGGTGGGACTAGATCCCATAGTTTTCACACATTGTGTGCTTTGTACATTTAACAAAAATGGCCTATATAAGGGTGCAGAGCGTGCTTGCTTTGCTTCCTAAAGCTAGCCAGATCTCAATATTTCTTGATAAAATCCGATTGTGGATGAGAACTTCACATCTTCATAAGATAACACCAAGTTCTAAAAGGTTAGCATGACCTGGCTGGGGCTGGGCTAGAACAACAGCATGGTTTCAATTAGCATACCACACAACACCTGCTAATGTCTATTGGTTCATTGGTTGACTTCATGGTTACATTTTACAACTGATGGTACACTAATTCAAAATAAGTTTAGCTCTACTGTATGCCTTGTGGGCTTGAACCACTGTACATTAATACTGGGTGTCCATATGGATAAAGTCAAACAATTTCACATTACAGTGCATTGATGAGCTTTTCTTCAGTAATGAATTTTTTATTGCATCTACTCTCTTCCCTCATCAATCTGTTTCTAATCTAAATACATTCAGCCTAAAGAGGAAATCTCAAAGCAGAGATAGCCCGAATGCAGAGTCTTCCATGCTAATCGACACTGGTAAGAAAGCTAAAGTACTGATGACTGTGCATAGTAACTGAATAAGAGTGACCTCATTAGTAGCAGGAGGTCTGTAGATTAATGATAATGTTTAGATGCCCTTTGACATTTTCTTAGATTCGACATCAAATACATACATCATAATATGTTCGTCTGTTTTCCTTTCCAAAGCTCAATAATATCACACCTCAAGATTAAAAAATAAAAGTAAATGTTTATTTTCATTCTTCCATGATCCGGTGTACTGCGTGCAGATGACTCAGAAAATACAGGGAGCTCAAACGTGTCAGAGTTTATTCTGGATCCAGCACACAGGTATACACCTTTCAATTTTCTATTGAAAAAAAATACATGAAATACTTTCAGTCAATTTGTACATTATTGTTTATTGCAAAGCCTCGTGATTATTTAAGATTTCCCCTTTGTGGTCAAGCTAGTAAGACGAGAACAATTGGACTGTGCGCATTCGACTGGTTTACCTTATTCCTCTAGCAAATCCTGAAGCATTGTCATAGTCTTTCATTCACAAATATGCTTTTACTATGCCTGCATGGAGTACTAGTAAGTGATATATGTAGTTTACTTTTGACCTGCATGCTTTTCCTCAGCATGTTAACCCTAAAGCAATTGGGGAATACTTTGACAGTTGACACATCTTATCATCGTCCCAACAACAATTAATGAACTGTGATGTTTAACTCAAACCCACTGCATGAACAGGGGCATTTCAGAATGTTTCTAGGGTACATTTGACATGTAATTAACCAGTCAATATTCAAGTTTACTTGATCCCCTTGATTACCCTGATCTTTAACTTTAGACATTTTGATCCCAATGAATATACAGTAGCTTTAATGAATGATATCCAAAGGGATTTGAAGTTTGTATATCAGTATATATATATACATAAATATGAGTCTGATGGCATATTATGTCTGCTGACGGACGGATGGACGGACAACCCGATTGTGGTTAATTGGAGTGGGTCAATGAAAAAACATCAAACATCCCTTCCTAAATTTGGTGCTTTAAGCCTCTTGGTACCAAGCTACGAAAACCCAATTCATTTGTTAAACAGTGTGTAAACCCATGGGACTTAGAGGTTGAACAAGCGTTGGATTAAACGTGTTCTATTTTTTTTAATACTGGAACAGGTTGGCAGAGCTCTGTCTAGAAGAGGAAAGCAAAGAACCAAATATTGTTCTTGATGGGTGTGATGACACAGTGGATGATGAGAGACAAAGCCCTGTGTTTTCACTCATCTCTTGTCCTGGACCATCGGACAGGCAAAGCACTGCCAGGAGATCCCTGGTTAAACCTACAGGCAATAGTCATGACAGAGCCAGTCCCTCACCCAACACTCAGCGGTCTGGAGTTCGCGAAGAAACTAACGCTATTCAGGATCAAATGGTTCCCTCGCCAGAGAAGAAACGTCGATTTCCAAGCGATGGTGAGCATGACACCCATGATGCTGATTCCACAGATGATGAAACGCAGGTGGATGGGAGTGCATGTATGTTCTCAGACTCTACGCTGGTTAAATCATCGTCAGATCATGTTCCTCTACCTGGGATGGAGGAATCGGGTGCCAACACTGACGAAGGGAATTGCAGTAATTCTTATCCCTCTTCGCGTGCAGTAAAACCAGATGACAGAGGTGCTTTATTTGATATGTTCCTGGCAGATGGAGACAGGAGTAATTTCTACAGTGGAAGATTAACGGAAGATGATATAGCTTCATCTGAGACAGACCATGAAAAAGACAGAAGGCATGGTTGTTTACTCGCACGTAGTAAGGAATTTATGAACGAGTCTTCTGGAATAAATAGAGAGGATGGAAACACAGATTCCACTGGTGGGAGTGAGGGTGACGGTGATGAACCATGGGATCAAAGGGCGAGGAGCGGTGCTCGAAGTGATCATGGGAGTGGTACAATGACAGAAGAAAGCTGTGTACCAGAAGGAGCAAGTCCCCTAAGTGAAAGTGATACAGGGGATGGAATGAGTCTATCAGGCGGGAAACCAACCCACCAATCTAAAGAGGAAGGCTTCACGCACAAAATCCAAGCAGCTGGCAATTATGTTCACATGACAAAAGCAGGGCCAATTACAAGAGGTTTAAGGCGAAATGCTGGGGTTCATCGGAGTGACGTAATAGTAAGTGAATGGCATGAATAAGTCTTAATTTCATTTACATAAGTTATACATGTGGATGATTTAGAAAAGTTTTGTTTATGTAACTACACGGATATTGATCCAAGCAATGATACACTCCTTTTCCAAAATGGTCAACATATGCACCATTGATGCTTGGTTGGGTTTTTTTTGCAAGTAGTAACTCACATAAGTTCCATATAGCAGTATTTTGTCCACCATATAAAGTGTTGATTGCAAGGACACAATTGAACAATTACATGTGCTGAAGTGAATTATTTACTGATATATGATAAGAATGTTTTTAAACCTCCATAAAGTATTTGTGATAGTGTGACATTATCTTCATTGTTTTAAATACCCTTGCAGGTGCATGGCAGGATTGTCGCACTTGAAGAGAAGATGATGAAGATGGCATCCACCCAACAGAAATTAAAGAAACTTGTCTCTCATCCAAGTAGCATAACAGAAGGTGAAAATAAATGGCATGCATGACTCTGTTTGAAAACTCTTTTAGGGAGCAATGCAAGCCGGATATTGATAAGAAGTGGACCTGAATACAAGTAGGATATCGGAGGGAGATTGGAAACATGGTTTGGGAAATTTGAAAAAAAAATGAAAAAAAAATGAAAAATTGAACATCATAGTGAGAGTATTATGGCTCGACTATATTAGCACGGTATCCTGACCATTAACCTTCGTGCTTGGGCAACTCCCACGTTCCGCTGATAATAATGAACCGCAAAGAATTTTAATTGTTTCTATGCACCATGCATACACAAGACAATACCTAAATCATGACCTGTCTACATTTGATTGAGAGAGTAAGAGTACACAGGTAGTAATTACAGAGTTTAAACACAATTAGCTTTCTTCTTTTTTTCATTTATGATTCTTCTTTAAATTCTCTCAAATATTATCTAAATAGGCCTAATCAATTTTTTTTTTACTTTAATGAACATGTTCAATTGCATTTCCAGGGTTTTACATTCATCTTAAAAAGCATCAGTGAAAAAGTTCCGTGCTGTTCAACCAATCACACACATTTTTTTAATTTCACATTGAAAATAAAGTAACACCGGAGAGCCGATGTAGTGAACTCAAAGCAGAAAAATGAATACAATTATATATACATGTATGGATGTGTACAAACATCTTTTAGGGGAAAAAATCTGTCAGCAGTACAAGTTTGTTAAGCACACAGATGAACAAGTATGTTTAACTTTGTTTTCCATAGATGCTGCCAAGATCGGAAAACAGCTTAACACTGCTCAAGCCCATCTCCGGCAGATTTCCACAGAGATGAAAGATGTCAAGACTGAGCTGGAATTCACGTTCCGAGATGTGCGTTTTATCTGCAGTCAAAAGAAACGAAAAGCCTATCTTCAGAATGAGCTGGACAAAACACACGAACTGCAGCAGACACTCTTTAGTCAGTTAAAGGTTCACAAAGACATCAGTACCAAGGTTCAGAAGACAATTCGTGAACACATTGCTGGCATCCAGAAGGCAAGGGGAAAGAGAAAGGGTCCATCAGTTACCACTGTCGAGCACAACAGGGATTGTGAGAAGAGATCTGAATCTGATTCTGTTCCGGATAAAGACATTCCTGGTCTCGGCACAAACCGTAAACATGTAAGTCCTTCCAATATTTATAGGATGTGTTTTTAATCAGTACAGTCACTTTGAAAAGTTGAAATAACTCTTTGCATAACGGTAGAGATGGCTTCTAAACATTACTGTTGAATATCATTTTAAAATGGTTATGATTTCCATCCAAACCCAGGTGGATTCTACGGATCAATCCACTTCTTCATCTACCAAAGCCACCGCCAGCACCGACGACCAAGAAGCGCTGCTACAGAAGCTTGTAGGTACCCTGGACCATTGCCAGGGGAGTCTCCTTGTCAAGTTCATGTCCATGCTACAAGGCAAGGAAATCTCTGCAGGACCTGTCTCTGAGAAAATACAACCCACATCTCATGAGGAAAAGATCAAGGGAACTGTCGAGGAAGGTCAAAGAGAGAAAGGCAGACGACTTGAGCCGGCACATTGCCAGGATGGAGGCGTCTCTTTGGCAAATAAGAGTGCAACCAAGAGTGGGAAACCTTTTTGTGCCATGGGTGAATGTCCAGACAAGGGAGAAGACTCGGAGCCCGATTTGAGCGAGCCTGAGGACAATTTTGATACCAATGAGAACATTTCATCAGGCGGTGACTGCATGGAGGGGAGCCTCTCCAGTGATTGTGATGCTGAGGAAAGTCCTGCAACAGGACACCACCTTAAACCCAACAGCGATATGGATAATTCATCATCACGACATGGTAGTGGACCGAAAGACATGTTGTCAGGTTCCTTAGCCATACAGGTCGTACCACAGATGTTAACTGCAGAACATAGTACACCTTTGTTTAATGCTGGAGATAATATGCATTCGATAGAACACCAGGATAGCGTTGATAGCGGTAGTTCCGTGACGGGGAGCGGGAACTCCCTTCACTCAAAGTATGCACAGGAATCTTCAGTTGCCAAGCTTTTACAAACTCCAGTACTCTCTCTGTCTGACAAGCAGAATAATAGGCAGAGCTGCACGTTTGGTGGAAATGTGCCCAATGCTTCTTCGAGTGTTGAGATTTCACATCCACCACGTTTGGTCAAGAACTTTATTTCTACATCTGTAACCACAACACGGCCTTCCTTACAGACTGGTGATCAGTTGAATCCAGCGAATGGAAACAGAACATTGCCAAGGGCGTCATCTAACCCAACCACCAGCAAGATGAATGATGACATTCCTCCGGGAAGCAGCTTGAATAGTTTGTGTGCTACAACTTCACTTTCTTTCCATACTTATTGTTTGAATCCTGCATCGCAAATGGAACCAAATAATGGGCAGGAGCACGTCGTAACACTGGACCCTCCCACAACCCGCAAAGCTGTGATATCCACTGTTACGTCTGACAGAGTTGCGCCGAATCAGAATGACGGAAACAACGATAAGGCATCTCTAACAGTATCCTCGCATCAGGAAGCTCAAAAGCGGCAATGGATGCCAGATATGGTGGCATTGAAACGGGTAACGTTTTTTTTTCATTTCAAAAGGTGCATTGCAAAAAAAATCAAAACATATTATTATACTTTCATGCCTACTTGATGCTTTAACTACCATGACTGTCGACACATACATGTATTTCACATAAATGTAATGATTCTGTTTCTTTATAAAGAAATAATTTTATGATTAATGATATAGTGCCGAGGAGTAGTGTCATGAGCATGCAATATTTTATTGCATATTTTTACTTTTAAAACATTTAATTTTGTTCTTATCGGCATGATCAACGTCCTAATTTGCCTGGGAGTTTCACTATAAGCAAGGTATATAATTGTTTTACTGTCCTACTTATTCCATCTGTGCCTTTGTAAAATATCTATTTTCCATTCAATGCAATGCAATGCATGTTCAGAATATATGTAACTTCTCTGTGATAATATGTATCTAAAATACGACAACTCCAATGATGTGTCTTATGATTCTTCGTTTCTCCCACTTAGTTTTGTTCACCTTCTTTCTGCTCTTTCACCTCTTGATCTAGTCGCTCCTCGTATATGTTCTTGAAATCTTCTCTCATCACTCTGTTTCCTTTAATCACCTGTTATACCCTTTTGGCTCTACACCCCTATTATGCCCACCCTCTAGCTGCGTTATCCATACCAATGCTCTCTTCCTTTCTCTTCAGGTTCAGCTCATCGATGAGAATGAGCTTGTACCATACACGGACATCTTACCGGCAGAAATCTGGAGCTCAGATGATATCAGTGAAACAGACATACCGGAAGAGATCTTTGACGATATTCATATCTGGTAACTGTAATTTGGTACCAAAAGTATATGACTCTGGTCTAAATGTTAGTTTTCTAGTGCTTTTGCAGAAAGCTTTGACTTTGCTAGGAACTGTTCACAAAGTGGCGACAAAGGCAGTTACCATGGCAATAGAATACAGTAGATAAATGTTCTTGGAACTGTCAAAAAGTGATGTGAATGTTTCATTTAACGACATACCATGATTTAAATGATTCAGTACGTTCATTGTAAGTAGCTTCAGATGTTCATCCAATCAAAGTCTCGAGTATGATCAAGCCGGATCATAACAAGACATGAACATTGTTATGACGACACCGAAATGAAAGAAAATATCTTTCACAAGACGAAGAAAGCATGGTTACAATTTAGCATGATTTAGGTATCTTCTATGACTCTGGCTGTCCATATAGTCCTAATTACAATCCATATGTAAAATAATGTTTCTATATCACCATCATGGGGGAAACCCCAAACTAGTCTGTATACAGTATGCCAGTCATTTTTAGAAAAAAAATATGAGGCCATATATAGAAAGACAATTCATTCTCCTTAAAAAGAATCTTGTGTTTCTTATGTTATCCATAATCATCACCTTTCATTATTTTCCAATTTGATGTCGACCTGATGGTGTTGGACGTAAATGGAATATAATTATTTTTACAAATCAAAAGCATAAGCTAGTTGCGTTTAGGCGTATCAATTCAAAGCTTCCCATGTTGTTGCAATCATGATCTGACTAATGTATAAGACATGATCGGGACAAATACGGCTTGGAAGAAAAATAGTCGAGAATTATTTTTGTTGTCCATTGTTACCGTCGAAACTGTTAAATGTGTTTTTGCAAAAACATATCTTTTAAGAAAGTGACGGCATGTTTCTTTTTATTTCAATCTGCCGACATAGATAATAAACTAAATGAAGTAACAAAAAATACATATATTTATATTTCTGAGTTTTGCAAACAGTGGTAAGGTGTGGATGATAATTCAGCAATTTCTATCACAAAGCGTGAACACAATGGACAACACGTCTCCTTACAAAATCTGGAGGGAAGGGACATCGAACATGAAAAAGATCTCCATTCTCCATGAATACTAAAGCAAATCAAATGAGTTTTTTCCAAGATGAAGGTACAGTGTAATAAGTTATAATTTAAAACCCTGAAATTTTATTTTGATTAATCTAATATTTTTTAAAGTTATTGTTGTGGGGAATGCCGTCGATTTTTTTTTTGGAGGACAAGCTGTATATCTACACTACAGCTCAAAGGAATTGGCATATGGAAAAGGAAAGGGAAGAAAGGGAAGGAGCCGCAGATTTAAACCGTGGTATATTTTGTCCAGCTCAGCACGAAACATGATGCTTTAGCATCAAAAGCATCATGTTGCATGCTGAACTGGACAAAATATACCACGGTTTAAATCTGTGGCTCCTTCCCTTTCTTCCCTTTCCTTTTCCATATGCCAATTCCTTTGAGCTGTAGTGTACATGGATGCTGATGGTTGTTCGCTGATATTTGGCAAGGTTTTGAAAATATTTTTCGAAATGCCACTGTCATGCTTCAACGTTTTAATAAATGTTCTTTGAATGTGCTATCGAATGTTCATATTGGCACGATCATGTAGTTTTCTTGTATTATGTAGTGTGGTCACCTGTGATGGTTCTTTATCAAAATTCATTCAAAGTTATGCCATATAGAGTATTTCTCCGGGGTATTTTTTCCTTTGTTTAAATTCAGATACATTTGTGCTGTAGATATGAATTGATTTTACAGTTTGATAGGAGTAGCTACTTTCATTAAAGCCGGACAATGTATAAACCCAAAAAGCAGACTAGTTGCAATTGCCACTTAGATCACTGGCGAGTAGCATGCCAGCTATGTTGTTTCATGGACATCTTACAATTGTTATTGCTATTTCACGACTATAATGTAACTACGTCGGCACAACATAATCTACTTTCAATAAAGTATGACCGAACCCTGCATCTGGATGTTCCCAATACACTGCACATGCACTGATATATTAATGCATTGTGCTAGGCCTACATGTACTCCCATCTTATATCCTCCAATCATATGCAAAACACACTCTGTCACGCACATACATAATCAACATCTGATCTAATTCATCCATTCCTCCCCACCCCCCTCCCCCCCCCCTTACACCACCACCCCCCCCCCCCACATACACACACACACACAGTCACACACATTAACCTACATAATCAACATCTGCTCTGATTCATCCATTCCTCCCCCCCCCCCACCACCCCCTCCCCCCCCCCCACACACACACACACACATACACACATACACACACTGTCACACATGCATGTGTATACATATACACTAACATAGCGTATTTACTAGGCTTTGGAGTTCATGTTCATGGACACAACTGAGTCTGTTACAACTATGTCCTACTCCCACTTGCTGGGCGTGGCCTCTCCTCACCATAGTATGGCCTCTCTACAATCAGTAGTAGTCTGGTTGTGTCCATGCACTCCACAGCCTAAACTAGGCTTGACGCTCTCCGTGCACTTTTAAACCTCAAGTTCTTTCTCCCTCTCTCAATAATGATAAACTAGTTAACTCTTTCATCATCTTCAAACCGAGTTTTAATTATATTCATAAACTAGATGTTAGTTAGATTCATATCTTACATTATACACAATTGATAAAAAGACACGTGCAGTAAAATTTTACATTCATAAAATAAGTAACTTCTTTCAGAAACATTCAGATAAACAGAAATAATGATGGAAATCACATTGCGTTAAGTAGAAACATCATTGTTTAGGTACTATCAAATCAAGTGGACGTTCTAAACATTCTGAGAGGTCTGACTGGTACATATAGTCTGAAAACTTCCATGTGTATGTTACTTTATAAACATATACCTCGCTAAACTCATGAAGGCAGGTAAAATATTTATCTTTTTGTAGGGTTAGCTTGCAGCATATGATTTATTTCCAAATGTAACTTAAATCATTCGTTTTGTAAAGTATTTGAAATATTTAAAAACAATATTTTGGAAAAATGAGTGGTATCCCGATTCCCTGTTTACACACAAAAATGTAGTTATCTGACTCTGGACAGTAAGAAAACACACTGTTTAATAAATTATTGATCTATAAACTTGTCTTAGAGCAGTATCAAGCAACATATTGTATAAATGAAATTGTTTGTGATGGTCATAAAGAAAATAATTGTGCCATGCTTTACGTGTCAAACAGCAATTCCTACCAGTTTATACACTGTTTGCAAGTTGAAGAGGTGACATCACAGAACATTAACAAAATCCTTCATCTTTACAATGTATAAACAACTTCAGCCTGATTTGATTTTTTAACTTTTAAACTATAGTCAATTAAAAATGTTGAAGTTTTTCATGCGGGACCATCAAGGAGGTGCACCACCATTATGAAATGCAGCTAATGGCCATTTGGGAGTCGGACGCGGTCTCAGACTCGGACTCGAAAGGCATGACTCGGACTCGGTCTCGGCTCGGACTGACTGGACTCGTACAATACACTGGCACTAAAGCCAATGTGAATTATTTCCCGTACGTTTTGGACATCAACTCCCATGCCAAAGGCTACTGTAGACAAGACTACAGGAAAGGTATCAGAAAACGATTCCAGGACATGGTCCTTTGTCTCCTCGGTCAAGACTTCAGCGTGGTACATTTTGATTATTCTGTTGAAATAAGTCTTGGGGTGCCCATAAAACACCCATTGCCCAACGAAATTGTGAAATCTGTCAAAGTATTTGCTAAAGTAATTTTTTATTTAAAATAAAAAATATTTTTGGTCGCCTTCCTCCCATTTAATTTCAAATCATTACTAACCCAACTTAACGATTTTGGGTACTTTTATAAGGGTCCCCCGTATTTCTAGAAAATATTAGAACGGTCTGGCAGGACGGCAACAGTAAAAGCGATGTCGACGGCGCACCGTTGAAAGATTTCGTCAATGATCGGCAGGGTAGCCGTGGCCGTTAGAAAGAGCCACCTGTGATGTTTTTCTCGCAGATGGATGTTTCCAAAGGCCGCGTATGAAGGACGAAAATCCGTGCCCCTGTAAGTACAAACATACATTAATGTAACATCATCACATTATGAGAACGGCTAATTGGGTTTGGAAGGGCAGCTCCTAATGGCTGTGTGTACTGAGGAAGGACCAGGGGTGGACGGGGGGCGGGGGGGGGGGGAATCATCATTTTACTTGTGCATTTGATGCACCATCAGAAATATGATTTTACACATATACATGTACGTGTACGGAAAAAATCATTCCGTTGTCAAAAACAGAAAAAAAATATATGGAATTATATTGTACACATTATCATATGGGAGAGCATCCCGCACGTGACGTTACGATTCAAAACTTTCAAATCATAACTTTATTTTCATTTGACCGATTCTCGTTAATCCTTTACTACATGGGCGGAAATCGCTCCCCGAAGGTGGAGGGGACATGTTTTTCCTCAAGAAGTAGCTGAGCGGGGGGGAGGGGGGGGGGGGGGTAGTGATTGGATTTTAAGGAGGTGGTTTTTTTCCTTCATTTTTTTTTTATCCCGCTCAGTCTCTGAAAATGCTCTCAGTGGTGGGGGGGGGGGTTATGACGTTCTTCGAAAAAAAATT
>CAVLGW020000389.1:0-16203 GCA_963669155.1 Arbacia lixula
GCTCATCTGCAAATTGTATTTGAAAGATCGTAATATCCTGACCTCTGTCGCATGGAGCTAGACAATCACTTACAATTGACCGTAGCTACCATAGCAACCGTTAATCGTAATCCAGACCCCCTACCCTAACCCATACATATCAGCATGTGATGGTAGAGGAAATGGCGAGTGGACCAACTGGGATTGGACCAAATGGCAAATTACCAAAATGGGGTAAACAGCAGCGAATTTGAATGTCAATCCAATTCATAGCTGATTCATTAGCTGATCTCTTCACATGACAACAAAACTATTAACTTTTTGTGGGCCAGGCAAATTGCTACTATGGGATTTATATGCATAATGCATCCCTGGCACAGAGAGAGAGAGAGTCAATCATATCTTCATTTTCATTCATCTCACATCCATGGAGCACAGGATATTCCAAAGGCAAATCAAGGTGTGCATGCTCAACCAAACCTTCAAGTTGAACAAGTAAGGAGTGTGGAGGGATGTTTTGAGTTATAGATAGATGATATGTTTAAAGATGGCCCGTCCCTTTTACAAACATCTGCAAACTTCATGAAAGTTTGCACATATTTAGCACGTATCTTTAGGATACCAACGGTGAAATTTTAAGGTCAGAGGTACTATAACTCCCGTAGAATAAATTAAAATCTAATTAGTTTTCACTGAGATTTGATTATTTTCCTGGTACGAAAAAAGAAAGCTTGATTAATTATCAAAGATTATTTCCTCAAAACCAAATATTATGCTTTGTCGCTTCCAGGGAAAGGTTATATAGCCACCCTCTCTCAAATGATGACAAAGTCAGGGAACTTTCAGAATTAGGTCTGCCAAAGGGACGGGCTACCTTTCAGTACGTTTAACCTGTATTTTACTGAGCCTGTATATATGCAGGCTGGCTTGTACACCCTCAGACATAAAGCTGCACAATTCTTGTGTAATCTTGAACTTCAAATTCCTTATAGGGTGCAATTCAGCCATGTGCCTTTGGCTACTGCAGTTACTGGCAAATCTTGACATCCTAACTGGATCGGGGCTCATGAAGCTAGCAAATCTAACAGTGAGCAACGGATTAACTGCATACTTCTTAAAGTGCGAAGGAAGGCCTAAATATATGATATGAAATGGGGCTCTTACTCTAGCATATAATATTTTATGCCATTTTCTTCACCACTAGCATTTTTCCTTTCTTACTTACCATCGTTTGAGGCCATGTGCTGGCAAAGTCGGACGAGCATCTTACACAGGCTGAGGCTGTCTCCACTGCAGCCAATCAGATGAAAGAACACATTCAGCCCTGCCTGTCAGTGACCAATCAGAATTCATGATGAATAAACCAATTGCTGGATGAGGTTGTATCATATCAATGATTGTACACAAGATGTGTCCCACATATCTTTTTCAATATATTATATTTCATAATTTAAATTTCATTTCAAGTTCTGCTTTGAAGCACAGTATCATTGGCATTTCATTCCACCAGGAAAAATGTACAATGACTTCAGAGCCATGCAAAGTTGGTGATGCACAGCATGAAAGTGCAAACTATATTTTGGCCATGAATTTCTTTTGGTGACCTTTGTTTGTGTAAGGCAATTGTTAAATGCTCTTTATCAAAATGCTTGAATATTTCATTGAAGAATCACTGAAAAGGCAGATTTTGTATTAAGCATGAATTACTATCAGAAGTTACCCCCCCCCCCCAAAAAAAAAAAAAGAAAGAAAAGGAGACAAGAACTTACTTGTTTTGCCTCGATGATGAATCTGGCCATTAATGATGACTTGCCTTGACCAGACTGTGCTACCACGGCGACGGGAGGATGTGACGCTTTTTGCCTCTGTCCATCTCCTTCTCCTCCTTCATAAGTCTTTTTCGTCTCCCCCTCCTCAGTTTCTTTCTCCTCCTCCGTTTCTTTTTCCTTCTCCGTTTCTTTCTCCTCTTCCTCTTCTCCTTCAGGAACTTTTCAGGGCACAAAGTTATATAAGACAATAAGATGCATCCTTCAAGGTATTGTGTTATATTTTCTCTGAAACAGAAGTGTGACAACACAAAATGCTATAAAACTAAGACCCTAATGGGGAACCTCAAGCACTAAGAATGAATTCTCAGCTCAAATGAATGCACTTTTGCCTTCCAGGGAGTTGCCTTAAAAAAGGGATTTATAAGGGTGGGAGGGGGAGGGGAGAGAATCTCATCCAACTTTTAATCAAATTACATTTTAAAATGGTTGCAATAAAACAATATATAATAAAAACAAATGGTTATGTTTTAAAAAAAACACATATCATGAGCAGTAGCCAAATTCCACATGGCATATTTTCATTAACATTTGTGAGGTCAAGTAAGGGATCCTGTGAGAAAATAATCATTAAAAACTACAACTCGATAAAAAAAAGAAAGTAGTTAAAATGGGAGAAGAGGATTACTTGGACAAGCAGCCTGACTAACTGGCTAGCAGAGCAAGGGGCTTACCATGACACAAGGCTAATACAAAGCACTCAGTCCAGAGAATTGTGGCATTCCATGATCCGCTACATCACAGGTAATGGCACTCAGTAGAAGTCAAGAGTTGTCCTTACCTAGACTGTTTCTGAACCTGCCGGGCCCGCAGCAATGTCGCCATTGCTTGGCAACGCCGTCACTGGGATAGACTCCTTTACCAGTCACATAGTCCATGAGAAACTTGATTTCCCTCTCTCGGCCGTAGACCAGCTGCCCCTTGTGACCAAGGTAGAGCACTTGCCTGTCATTTTCTGGAAGGGAAGTACAATAGTTTTTAACCTCATTCTTGAACAGTGTCTACCAATATTTTGGCCTTCAAATTGGCAACAATTTTTTTAAAGATCAGATTTTTTTCCTTAAGAAAGCATATATAGAATCCATTGAAAAAAAAATAAAACAGGGAAAAATTGATCTATAGCAATAACTGGTGAATAGTGTACCTTAAACATTTCCAGTGTGTTGTTTAATTCAAAATGTAATTATCTGATCACCTATATTGACTTTTAAAAATGATTAAAGAGGTCATCTACATATCATTTAACAAATAGTGTTTCATCCATTGCAAAAGTTTATGCTCTTTTATTTGATCCATCTTTCATAATCTTTCAATACTAGATACCCAAAGTTAAAGCACCAAGCCAAATATTTGTAGTAGCTGGGCCAGAGAAGATATTAAAGGGCAATGGTTGATAAATTGATTTCAAGTTTACACGGCATATACCTGTATATCATCTGTCCTTCTCTGTTTTGAAAAGTATTGACAATGTGTTCAGAAGGAAAAATGATTATTTCCAAGTTTACACTGCAAACATGCTGTCTATCCTTCTCTTTCCACAGTAAATGACAATGTTTGAAAGGAAATAGTTAGTTTTATCAAAGCAATATCAAGAACATGTGGGAATCTTAACCCGTTTTTTACACATATGCGAGCTGGCTTTTTTTCCAGTCAGATACTAAGCAGCATGACTCCCATACAGTCTGCTGCTTGGTCAACAGGCTGTGAATAAACTTTAAATTCCTTCTCGGACACAATTGAAGGTAGCCCGTCCCTTTTGCAGAACTAATTCTGCAAGTTCCCTGACTTTGTCATCATTTGAGAGAGAGTGGCTATATAAACTTTACCTGGAATCGACAAAAGGTAATATTTAGTTTTCAGGAAATATTCTTCGATAATTGATCAAGCTTTCTTTTTTCGTACCACAAAAATAGTCAAATCTTAGTGAAAACTAGTTAGATTCTCATTTATTCTATGGGAGTTATAGTATCTCTGACCTTAAAATTTCACAGCCGGTATCCCTAAAATATGTGCAAACTTTAATGAAGTTTGCAGATGTTTGTAAAAGGGACGGGCCATCTTTAAGCCACATCTTGTAGTTTTACTGCAGTTCATGGCAAATATTGACACCCTAGCTCGACCACGTGTCACAAAGCCAGAAAATCTAACCATGAGCAAGGTATGTTAAAGGTATGTTCAACATTAAAGTGGTTTGTTTGTTTAGCTTGCCATAACAGCAATAGTTTGAACTTTGCACTGTCTTTTCACTTTGGAAAAGCAGTTGATGGTTTTCACTTTTAATATTGCTTGGTGTAGCAATCATGTAGTTTTGCTGTGGCAGGCTAACTGCTTCAGTGTGATAGTTGTTGAGGTTGGCCATTTCTTATTACCCAGCTGCTCTGCAGAAAGTTCGCCTGTATCATGGGGGTACTTCCTCTCAATAGCATGCTTGAAATATTCCAGGACTTCTTGCCCAAACTTCTGCAGCCCAGAAAGCTTTACCTAACAAAAAACAACAAAAATAAAACAATATATTTTCCAAACACATAATTAGAATATGCAGATTAGACACAAGTCTGACAGTTATAAAGTCCATGTTGATATTTTGCCAAGAAAAATGCGCCAAGCCCTACCCCTTCCCACCACCCAAATGTTGGTAACACTTGGTTTGCTACAATTTGTTTTCATTCAGTGTCATTACTATAGTTATAATCTGTACTGTTAAGTCTTCATATCTTAAATCGAAATATAAATAATTTCCCAGCTCCCTCTTGTTTATACAATGTAGCAATTTTTTTATATATATGAGTTGATGTGTTCTTTAAAGCACACATGAAAACAAAAATCTTTTCCCTGCTCCAACTTTTAAGAGACCTGGGGCCCGTATCACAAAGAGCTATGATTGATTGTACAATCGATAGATCAATCGTACGGCTATCTATCGCTCATACGATTGCATCGTAAATCCGTATCACATAGAATCTATGATCAAAATCGATCATAACTTGCAATTGATATCAATCGTAGCTTGTGTGGATCTATTATGATAACTAACTTGCAATTGAAATCAATCATGTTTGTGTGGATCTATTATCGTAACTATAAGATTTATTGCAAAATCATGCACAGACTTGGACTTGCAATAGATAGAAGTGATGGTTTGTGATGTGGTTAGTTGCAATAGATAGCAACTTTGCAATCTATCACAAACTTGCTATAGATAGCAGCAGACTCTTTGTGACACCAAGCCCTGATCTGCAGTGTCTCTTTCAAAGCCCTTCAAAATAGAATTAATTTCTCTGTTCCCTTAAATGACAGCTGTCAGGAGCAAACTGCTCTTTGAAATCTTCCTCTGCCAGGCACACTGCTACATATGGGATTAGTGGGCCCTGTTGCATAAAACTTACCATTGACGGGAACTTTGCAATCAATGGCAACTTCTATTGGAACCTTGGATTTGATTGGCTGTCGAGCGACATTACCATGGTAGTTGCCATTAATGGCAGAGTTACCACTAATGGTAAGTTTTATGCGACAGGACCCTGTTGTTGAAATGTACCTGCATCACAGAAAGAGTTAATTGCCCCTTTTAGTATACTTACGTTGACTGTGTCCGATGGGTCGTACTGGCAAGTGTATGTCTGGGTTTGGTCAGGAAACCTTTCAGCTAACTTTTTCTTTAGTCTCTGCACAAATGAGGGAAGAAAATGAATGAATTAATAATAACTGATATAAAGGAAGAATCATGTGCTTAGTCTCTTAGAAAGAATTATGTTTGATCACGATTTGATGTGCATTTGATATCCATAGCAACTCTGTACATAAATCATAAAGGATTGGACTTGCGATCAGCTTGGATCAATAACGATATATTAGACGGGGCCCTGGTTGTAATGTCAGTTACATGTAGCATTCCCTCCATCTCATGTCTTCCCAGAATGCAAAGCAAATTGAGGTATAATACCTTAACACCTTTTCCCTTTACAAACACACACAAACAATGAGCTGACACAGGAACTATATATCTAGCAAGCTCTGCTTCAAATGTAATTACCCTTTTTTCCATATCTTGAATCACGTTATCATATATTATATCAAATGAAATTATTGTACTCATGCAATTACATTTCTTGTGCAACATTTATGTTGAATTATTGTATGTGTATCTGTACATAATTGTAAAAAACCCCCAATAAACTAAATCAGTTCAATTCATTATCAATTTAATGAATATGTTGACTAAATCTTACGTCGATCTGTGCCAGGCCAAGATCTGTTGGGTCGGCAAACCGTGCTCTGACGTCCTCTGGCATGCCCTCTATGTCACGCAGGAAAAAGGCAGCGTTACGGTTGCAGAACCTGTAAGCACCGTGCAAGATCTCCATGTGTGTAATGGACGCATTCCCGACCCACTGGTACTTCTCAGCGATGTCGTCCGGTACATCGTCTTTCGTCGGGATCCAACCGTACCTGGAATAGTCATAAAAAGACATGAACATTGCATGACTGCATGTTTTGTCATTTCAGTGCATAAATGCTTTTGTCAAAAGAAACCTTTTCCAATAATAAAAAAAAAAAAAACACTGTACAGGGCAATCTATAGCCCCGTGCATATACCATATAGCGCTATTATTACTGATGCCCGTCGGTAAGCAAGTTCCCAGCGAGCCGCAAAAGCACCGATCATATACACCCTAAAAGCCGAAATGTTGTGGTGTTTTGGACAGCTGGGCTCTCTCCAAACCGATGGTGACATGTTCCACTCAGCCATATGAGCAGTGGGATTAGCGACCCACATGCCAGAGTGCGATGCACAAGGCGCAACATTTACACCTATTTTGCGGACGCAGTTTATAAGATTCGCTCACCGCAATATTGCGGTATTATTACTAGGTTTCGATCCGCAAAAAAGCCGCAAAATAAGTGCAAAAAAGGAGGAAGCGAATACCGCATTATATGAGCGATTCCTGTTCATATACGCAGCTATCGGTAATGCATCGGCAAAATTGCCTCAAATGTTGCGCCTTTTTTCGCAAATAGGCGGTGTATATGAACGGGGTTTTTGATTGTCCAAGCAGCAATGAAATATGGAGTTTACAACCATCTTACATGAAGTAAAGGAATGTGGGGGGGGGGGAGCTATATTTGTATTTTGCATTGCAGAGCGAATTTATTTTGTGTTGTTGATAAGAACTGATACCTGATGTTAACCCTGGTTGATGAAATAATCTCAAGCTGACTTAGATACATAAACACAGAGCCATGGAGATACAAGATAACAAGGATTAACCCTCAATTACCATTAAATCCAAAGGACTTAGATAGGATTAAGATATCAAAGGGAAAAGTCTCTGTAGTGTTATACACAACACACTTCAGCATGATATACAATACAACTGAAATTGAATCGGAATTGAAATCATCACTTTATGCTGCAGTCAGTGTATGGGTGCATCAATAGATTATCATACATTCACAAAGTCAAAATCATAACACAGTCAAACACACTATCTACATGTATACGACTTCCTGTCGCAGCTAAAGCATTACTATTTACATCAGCCCTTTTGTATAGTACAGTCAAATGGACAAAAAGGCCACTCAAGGAAGAAAAGAAACATATTTTTCATGGAAAACTAACCCATTTTGTGCAACTCAAAATGCTGCTCTACTTTGTGTGTATTAATTGTGTAAAAATCAACAAATGGAATGGAGAGGTTTCAATGAAAAACATTGTTCAAGGGGCACATAAAAAATGTGGTCTAAGCAGACCTGTGCTTTTTTTTATACAGGTACTACATAATACACACCTCTCACCCAGTATGTTGAGGAAGAAGCTAGAAAGGTTTCAATGAGAAACATAGTTCAAGGAAAACATAAAATTTATTTTTCTAGGCAGACCTGGGCCATGTTGTATACTGTTATATGTTTTCAATTATTGTAACCTACTATCAATGGTAACAACCATGGCAATAGGTGCAACCATGAGAGCACATTGGCTGTTCCCATGGGAGTTACCCTTGATGGTGAGTTACAATAATTGAAAACTTATAGATGCAACATGGCCCTGTACACTATCTATACAGGGGGGCGTTTCACCAAGCTGTTCGTAAGTTACGAAGGACTTTACAAACGACAGGTGATCCCTTCTTGTGCTAAATGCAACACCACACTTTGTTCATTGAGAATCTGATTCAGCACAAGAAGGGATTACCAGTCGTTCGTAGAGTCATTCGTAACTTACGAACGGCTTGGTGAAACACCCTCCAGGTACCAGTATTACATAACACGCACCTCTCTCCCAGCATGTTGAGGAAGAAGGCCTCACCCTCGGTGTCTTCATGGCACCGGTCAATCTCCTCCATGCAAGTGCAGAGAACCGTGCGGGTGGTGGAGTCCTTGGGCACACCCCACCGCAGGTCACACTCAATGAAGTGGATGCGGTGTCTCTCGCACCACTCCTTCAGCTCAGGGAATACCTGGGTGGCGGAAGGAATCACAGAGATTGCAGTTGAACTGGTCACTTTTACTATAATTTGAATTGAAATTGAGTTGAATTGATTTGTAAAGTTTTATTAAAATCAAACATCGGAGCCCGAAGGTCCATTGGGTTTGATGAACAATTGGTTGTTGCTTTTTTTAACACCTAGTACTAATCTTTCGATTCTCTGCTGTACACACAGGCCATTGGACACAGACTAATGTATTACAGTGAACCATTGTCACTGCTCAACCACACATGCCACATAGACCATACATAAACCACACTAAACAGCTAGAGATGCTCTCCTTTGTTGTTGGAGAGAAAACACAACACTACATTACATGATTAATGTACATGTGTATTTTCTTTTCATAGAAATATTAAAAAGTTTAAATATAGGCCTATATGTATTAGGCTTGCAAATGGATACATCACAGGTCAGTGTATATTAAAGTCTGCATTCTAGGTAAACTTCCAAAAACCATCTTCGACATGCAACCAACCTTTTTCACTAGGACTTCCCGCTCATTCTGGAAGTCATGGAAAGTGGAGGACACAAACAGCCGCACGACCTTCCAGCCGGTCAGCGACTGGGTCAGATTCAGCATGGACAGCGGGAAGAGTCGGCACTGGTCATCGATCTGGCTCCAGACCTCATCGACCACCTCTGGCACGGTGGTTGCGCTGGTCTTCCATGGCCACTTGACCAGGGCTGATGACGATGGGGACGGGTCCTCCTGGCCTGGCGATGACTTGGCATGGGTTCCATGGGAGACTGGGGTGGCTGAGCAGTGAGACATGTGCAAGGTCTTTGACTGATTTGTCTTTAGAAACATTGGTATTCAAATTTGAAAATTCAGGGCCATGTTGCACATGTAGGTTTTCAATTACTGGTAACTTACGATGAAACCATCAATGGTAACTACCATGGCAATATGTGTAATAAGGATTGCTCATATGCTGTCGCCATGGTAGTTACCATTGATGGTACATGATAATAATTGAAAAACTATGGCCCAGGTGCAAAATTAATTTTAACCTACTGGCCCATAGGCTTTTAATGACAACTTGAGTGGGGTTAACACTTAAGATTGCCCTCGGCAATATAGAAGGATCAAACGTATTAAATAGTAGAACTACAGCCAATAGAGAAATCCATTATTTTGAATGTTTTCTCGATACAAAGGATCAATATCGGCAATTCTTGCAATAAATATACATCGCTTTTCATCTACTGCGTTTCAAATAGTTAACTAGAGCAATTCGACTGCCACGCAGTCGATAAATATGCCTCCGCCTCTTTGCTAGCTCTATTTAGATTATTTTCAGAAAATCTGTTTGTTTGGTTGGAAATGTTCCAGTTCCTATGTGAAATGAAAGTACCATTTATTCTGTTTTTCTATGTTTAGCGAAGTTTGGCAATGTTCATTTGACCTTTGACCTCTTACTTCTTTGACTTCCAATCTAACCAGTCTGTCTAAATCCATCACTGTATCCTCGTGATTCTTGTACCATGTTTTCTTGAAATGCATAATTGGATTGGGATTTATTGTGAAAAGTATCAATTTGGGGGCAATTTTCAGCACATTTTGGCAAAGTTCATAAACCTTTGACCTCTGACCTTTCAGGAATTTTACCCAAACTTTCACCAGTCTACCTTCATGAAGTGAGACATCTATATACCATGTTTGTTTAGATTGAATCATTAGATTTGGATTCAATGTGAAAAATAGCCAATTTTTGCAAAGTGCATTGACCTTTTACCTCTGACCTTTGAGAAATGTCACCAAAAATGTTACCAGTCTACCCCCAAGTAGTGATCCATCTTTGCACCATGTTTAGTTGGTAATGTACCATTGGACTTGGATTTACTTTGAAAAATATCACTTTGGGGGCAATTTGTAGGTAATTTTTTGGCAAAGTGCGTTGGCCTTTGACCTCTGACCTTTGAGAAATTTCACCAAAAATGTCACCAGTCTCACCCTAAGTAGTGATCCATCTTTGCACCATGTTTAGTTGGTAATGTACAATTGGATTTGGATTAATTGTGAAAAATATAAAATTTGGGGCAATTTTTAGCCAATTTTGGCAAAGTTCATTGACCTTTGACCTCTGACCTTTCAGGAATTTTACCAAAAATTTCATCAGTCTATCCCCAAGTAGTGATCCATCCATGTACCATGTTTAATGAGAACTACATCCTTGGACTTGGATTTATTGTGAAAAAGGTCAAATTTTCACAAATTTTCACAAAGTTCATTGACCTTTGACCTCTAAACTTTCAGGAATTTTACCCAAAATGTCACCAGTCTACCTCCAAGTAGTGATCCATCTTTGTACCATGTTTGATGAGAATTGTATCCTTGGATTTGGATTTAATGTGAAAAAGGTCAATTTTGGCAATTTTTCACAATGTTCATTGACCTTTGACCTTTGACCTCATTCAGATTTGACCCCAATTTTACACACTTCATTGGTTTTATGCAATACACACATGTACCGAGTTTAAAGCAAATCTGGTTCACGGTTCTCAAGATATTGCCTAAACGGATTCGGGACGGACGGACGGACGGACAACCCGAAAACATAATGCCTCCGGCCACTTCGTGGCAGAGGCATAAAAAATAAATCCTGACAATGTATACCCTTACCCTGGGCTCCATGACTACTAACTCCGCTCGTTTGTTCTGCAGCAGCATCATTATCTTTCAGGTTTCCATCCTCCTCCATGGTTTCACGTTTCACATCTTTACTGTCATCGTCATCAGCCTTCTCCTTCTCCTCCATGACATTTTCTTCTTTCTCGGTACTGCGCTCCTTCTCTGGCTCCTTCGCTTCTACCTCGTCATCCATCTTAGCTTCTTCCATCTCCACAGGCTCAGGGTCTACACCCTGAACCTCCTCCTCCTCTGGTGCTTTCGCTCCAATACCGTCCTTCGTCCCCTCAGGTATTTTATTCTTCTCCGCCTCCGTACTGTCCTTCTCTCTTGATTCTGCATATCTTGTCACCTTCTCATCTACATCGCTACCGCTACACCGCTTCCCATCCCCTTGTCCTTCGTCGCCATTACCGGTGCTTTTAAAAGAGCCGTGGTTTCCGATGCGTCCTGGTTCATTTCCGGGAAGCTGGCGCTTGGAGGATGACCTGTGACGCGACCATCCAAGACCCATTGTGGAGCCGGAGCTTCTGGGTGACCCCAGAGGAAGTGATTCACGGAGACAGGAAGTAATAGCCTGTCAAATATTGCTTCCTTTGTGACATGTGAAACCAATCTGTATGAGGAAATATGAGAAGCAATTGAGCATATCATACATGTATGCAGAACATGTACTTTGCACACCGCTTTATATCATTCGCATGTATTGCATGGATACTAGATTGTGTGAATTATTTGAGCAAACGTGAGAAAAAAAAACATATCTACATTATGCAGTCCTATGGCATATGCAATGAATATACACAGCACAGAAGAAGGAGAAAGAGAGGAAATAAATAAAACTGAAGAGGGAGAAGGAAAAGATAAAAAAAAATGTGGAGAAGATGAATGCATACAGAGAGAAGAAAACAGAACAATAAAATGTCATCAATAATCTCAACGTCATCAATAAAGATGATAACAATAACACTAATATTACAAAAACAATTAATAAATGAAGGAAAGCTATCTAAAATATTAAGTGGATTGAAACGATTAAAGACTAAACCCACAAAAATGCTTTGTTCTCAGGATCCCTACTTCTAGATCTCCTGTTTTAACCAATTACACCTTAGGTGGTACAGTACTACAGGAGACTACTTCCCACTCATAGTTAAGAGTAGAAATTTATTAGGATCTAAAGTGGGACTCACATATATCCAAATTCACATCATCTGCTAATAGAGTAAATAGATTTATTCATTGTAATCTGATCCCATGTACCGAAGAAACTAAATCTATTGCTTATACAACACTAGTTTGTCCAATGGTTGAATATAGCTCCAGTGTTTGGGACCCACATACATAAGAACATATTCATGAAATTAGTAAAGTCCAAACAAGGGCTGCCAAAATGGTATGCAATGACTGCAGGCAAACTACCAGTGCCACAAAACTTATGCAGGGGCTTGGCTGGGATCTATTATTTCAACTTGAACGCCTCAAGGAATAAGTATATTGCACAATGGCCTTTGGGGGGGGGGGGGAGGGGGTGGGGGGGGGGGGAGGGGCACCTGACCCTGCTAGTGTCGGACTACCTACGTCCGCTACACGCACAGCCAGGCATACCTCAGGCAATTCGTTTATTCAAGGACTAATTGAACTACATTGCACACTCCCCCATCCTCCTCGTTTGGTGCCAAATGGAATGTTGAGGAGTATTCCAAAGAAGAAGAAGACTTCAATCATGTTCTATACACCAAAATATGCATAAGAACAAATCTTTATAATCATAAGCCCCATTACATAAAAGGAGTTGTTTTAGGCACTGGAAGAAGGATTTAACTAAGTAAGTCAATGCCAAATATATAAAATACAAATGCATCGCTTACCTGAACAAAGAGTGCACTGCTGATGCTCAAAAACTGCCATGTGCAATACAGCCTACTATAAGCGTTAGTATTATAAACAAATCAACCTTCTCGAACAGCTGCCTAAGGCAAGCCTATAAAAAAAGAGCATGACTCGGCTATTTTGTCTATTCACTGAGTTGTTTACACAATACACAGTAAATAACTTAATGAGTCATTGCTGGTATTACATTCTTACAATCTCAAGTCATAACATAACACCTCAATGAAAATAAATGATTAAAACAGTGATGGAGATATAACGTGAGTGTATTAACACACTCGCATTGTCATTCATAGCGGTTGCATAAACGCAAACAATAACGCCCACCGTGCACTGACAATGCTTCAATTCGCTGCTCGTAAAACGCATTCATAAAAAAAAAAAACCACACATAAACCGCACGAACTTACATACGCCGAGAGACGAACAACGGAGCAGTACTCGTCACATAGCCCGTACCGCCCGCCCAGACAATCCCACGCACCCGTTAAACTTGTGATTCACCTTAACATGTTAAAAAAGCCATCTGTATGTTTATTGCACTAGTTTAAAGAAATGGCGAATTTTAGAGTAAACTTACTCTCGTCGTTGAACACCAGGATGCAGACAATGATGTGCCGCCGGATTCAGGGGGAGAACTGAGACACATTTTTATGAGATTCAGAATTCTGCGGTAATATTCATCCCAGGTTTTCAATCCCAGTCGAGTCGGCGCCGTTCGCATTTACTCAAACTAGTGCATACCGTCAATGGGTACGGTTCTTTATGACACAGCTAGCTCGCCAGGCTAGGCTAGGCCAGTCGCGTCGCCCAGCTGAGCGCGGAGCGAGCTCACTGGCTCGCTGAGTGGGTTTCGGGGTGGGTTTACTGCGACCAGCCCGCTCACGCGCAGTCCCGGGGCTAGGGGTGGGCTTTCCCCCTTTAAAGTAAAACAAAATCGCGGTCTTGAACTGAAATTCTTTTAACATTTGTGAAAGAAAGGCATTGATGAATCAAAACCATTTACATTCAAGCAGGGAAGACAATAAAAAAAATATGCATTTTCGATTTTGCATGAGCTCACTTTAAATCTCAAGAAAGAAAGATATTGATGCGTTTTATGTGACACAAAACATACCACTCAACGCGTTTCATAGCTAAGAGAGAAAAAAGACGTCAAAATATCTCAAAGATAAAGAAAACACAGACAAAAACAACAACATAATCACTGCGTCTTTGAAAAATTCACAGGCTTTGAAATTTTACGAAAGGATACATAGCAATGTACGTGCATTGTCGAAATTAAAGGGATAAGTCACTCTGAACATAGTTGATTTCAATAAAAGCAGAAACATGAAAGAAGTATAAGTAGTGAAGTTTTGACGAAGAATAAGATAAGAAAGGATAAGAAAGTTAGGATCTTTTGAAATTTAAATTTTGTGACGTCAAGTGCGAGGTGCTCTCCCATACGGTGCGTGCTGAATACGTCCATACCCCTTTTTCTGTTTTTCTGTTTTTTTTTTTTTTTTTTTTTTACAAAGGGATGGTTTTTTTCCACACAGGTACGTGTGTAAAAATTGATGTATCAAATGCACAGGTAAATTGATGCATATTTGAAAAAAGATATGTACACAGCATAAGAGAGCACCTTACAGGTGACGTCAAAGTGTCTACATTTATCCAATTCTTGCCAGACCTTTAAAATTTCTCTATAGAAAGGTGCCAGGTGATTCAAATTCAGTTTATTCATATAAAAATATGAACCTTCCCCCTATTGACTTACAGAAATATTCAAAACAAATCTTCCACACACACACATACACACACACACACGCACACACACACACACACACACACACACACACACACACACACACACACACACACACACACACACACACACACACACACACACACACACACACACACACACACTCACTCACACACACATCGCAGTGCAACAGTACAGTGGTTATTTGTCTAATTAATTTATTCTATAACACGATGTAGGTACTAGTTACACCAAGAGCAGGACAACCAGAAACCATAATACATATTGGCATGGGCGGAAATCCCGGGGGGGGGGGGGCGGGGGGGGGGGGGGCGGGGGGACACAATATCAAATGTCCCCCCACTATTTCGGTCCTTTACCCAGCGAGCTCACTGGCTCGCTGAGTGGGTTTCGGGGTGGGTTTACTGCGACCAGCCCGCTCACGCAGTCCCGGGGCTAGGGGTGGGCTTTCCCCCTTTAAAGTAAAACAAAATCGCGGTCTTGAACTGAAATTCTTTTAACATTTGTGAAAGAAAGGCATTGATGAATCAAAACCATTTATATTCAAGCAGGGAAGACAATAAAAAAAAAACGCATTTTCGACTTTGCATGAGCTCACTTTAAATCTCAAGAAAGAAAGATATTGATGCGTTTTAATGTGACACAAAACATACCACTCAACGCGTTTCATAGCTAAGAGAGAAAAAAGACGTCAAAATATCTCAAAGATAAAGAAAACACAGACAAAAACAACAACATAATCACTGCGTCTTTGAAAAATTCACTTTGAAATTTTACGAAAGGATACATAGCAATGTACGTGCATTGTCGAAATTAAAGGGATAAGTCACTCTGAACATAGTTGATTTCAATAAAAGCAGAAACATGAAAGAAGTATAAGTAGTGAAGTTTTGACGAAGAATAAGATAAGAAAGGATAAGAATGTTAGGATCTTTTGAAATTTAAATTTTGTGACGTCAAGTGCGAGGTGCTCTCCCATACAGTGCGTGCTGAATACGTCCATACCCCTTTTTCTGTTTTTCTGTTTTTCTGTTTTTTTTTTTTTTTTTACAAAGGGATGATTTTTTTCCACACAGGTACGTGTGTAAAAATTGATGTATCAAATGCACAGGTAAATTGATGCATATTTGAAAAAAGATATGTACACAGCATAAGAGAGCACCTTACAGGTGACGTCAAAGTGTCTACATTTATCCAATTCTTGCCAGACCTTTAAAATTTCTCTATAGAAAGGTGCCAGGTGATTCAAATTCAGTTTATTCATATAAAAATATGAACCTTCCCCCTATTGACTTACAGAAATATTCAAAACAAATCTTCCACACACACACATACACACACACACACGCACACACACACACACACACACACACACACACACACACACACACACACACACACACACACTCACTCACACACACATCGCAGTGCAACAGTACAGTGGTTATTTGTCTAATTCATTTATTCTATAACACGATGTAGGTACTAGTTACACCAAGAGCAGGACAACCAGAAACCATAATACATATTGGCATGGGCGGAAATCCCGGGGGGGGGGGGCGGGGGGGGGCGGGGGGGGGACACAATATCAAATGTCCCCCCACTATTTCGGTC